>PVKP010000880.1:114481-168617 GCA_004027715.1 Plecturocebus donacophilus | reverse complement strand
AAATCTCATCTTGAATTGTAATTCCCATAATCCCCATATGTCATGGGAGAGACCTGGTGGGAGGTAATTGAATCATGGGGGCAGTTACCTTCATGCTGTTGTGATAATGAGTGAGTTCTCACGAGACCTGGTGATTTTTAAGGGGCTTTTCCCTTTTGCTCATTCTTCTCCTTCCTGCTGCCATATGAAGAAGGAAGTGTTTGCTTCCATTTCCACCATGATTGTAAGTTTTCTGAGGCCTCCCAAGCCATGCTGAACTGTGAGTCAATTGAACCTTTTTTCTTTATACATTACCCAGTCCTGAGTATGTCTTTATTAGCTGTATAAGAATGGACTAATATAATCTGGAACAAAAGAGGAGGGAAACAGAAAGAGCAGACCATCTGGTTTTTGACAAGATGCTAAACAGATAGAGGCTGCTGACTCCTCCTTTTACCCAGCCCTACAGATGCCATGGAGGCAAGAGGAAGGTGAATGGAACTGGAAGATGCCTGTGTAGATTGTAAGGGGCCCTGAGGAGACAGGTGACTGGATCCTCAGGCTGAGGAATGGGAGCACCAAAGTGGAAGAGGTCAGGCCCAAAGGTCTGCAAGTGCTTTTTCATTTTTTTCTTTCCTCTTTCTTACATTGCCCAGGGAAGCTGGCTGCTCTGTCTGTCTTCTCTGGGAGCAGCAGGTGACCATCAGGTGACTCCAGCCTAGCAGGTTGGGGCACCAGCTTCCCTGAGAATGGAAGTGTCTCCAGCTGAAAGAATACTCTGTGGTTTTTCCTGCCCTGTCCAGATTCCCTGTTCTCCCTCTCTTGAGAGCTCTTCTCCAATAAATCACTTAAACAAGGATGCTTATCTCAGGTTCTGTTTCTAAAGGACTTGACATAGTGTGGTAAGTGGAAATGCATAAAGTGACAGAAATTAGCTGAATGTAACAGTCTCACTAAATAGGTTAAATTCACTGATCAAAACAAAACAGATTGGATGAAAAATAAAAACCAAATGAATAAAAATGAAGGCCAAGAAACATCCATAACATAATTAGTAGGTGTTTTTAGAACTTTGCATTTAACACAGAACATACATCATTTTTGAGCACACATGGAATATATAAAAATTGGCATAGATTTGCCATAAATAAAGCCTCAATACATTTCTAAAGAATTAACATTAATGTCTTAATCATGTTGGGGAAAATAAGAAATCAATATCAAATTATTAGTTTTTAAATATTATGTCTGTTAGGTATCTAAAATGTATACTATTTAATAACTCTTGGGTCAAAGAGGAAATCATAAAGGAAGTTCTAAAATACTTAAAGCTAAGAGAAAATAAAAAAGTATCTATCAAAATTTTTGCAATGAATAAAGAAGATATATTACATCTTTAAATACATTTGCAAAAAACTAAAATTACTGAAAACAGATATCTAAGCTTTCACATCTAAACCAGCTAAAATTGGAAAAAAAAAAAGTTGAAAAAACATGGTGGAAAGAATGAAAATAAGGATGGAAACTAATGAAACAGAACAATAAAACAAAAGATGGGACTAACAAAACCACAAGATACTATTTTGTGAAGATTAAAAAGAAGCAGCAAACTTCTGACAAAACTGATTTTTAATTAAAATTTTGGTTGAGAGAATTGCAGATTCACATGCAATCAATTGTAAGAAAGAATACAGAGAGAACCTATGCATTCTACTCAGTTTTCTTCAATGCTAACATTTTGCAAAACGACAGTGCAGTATCTTTACAAGGGTATTAACATTGATACGATACAGTTATTTTATTCATAATTTCGCAGTTTTACTTGTACACATTTGTGTGTGTATGTGTGTGCTTAGTTCTACACAGTTTCATTACCTTTAGATTTGTGTATTCACCACCCCACTCAAGATACCAAGCAGTTCTTTCACCATGAAGATCTGTCATGAAAGATTGATTTTTTAAAAGGGGACAGAATATATAAATAAATAGATACATAATGAAAACAAATATCTAGAGGAAGTAGAGACTAGAGACTATATGAACACCTATATACCAAAATGTTTGAAAACTTAGGCAAAAGAAATGCCAGAAAAATTAAAAAGCCAAAATTGGAATAAGAAAAATAGAAGCATTTAATAGAAATAACTAAAAAAGTAATAGGCACAGTGATCAAATAACTATCCACTCTAAGTCCCAGTATCAGGCAGTTTTAGAAGTAAGTTATATTAAATTGTCAAGTCAGAGATAATTCCTACCTTAAACAAGTTGTTTCAGAAAGCAGAAAGAGGAAAAGCTGTTTAATATATTTTATGACAGAAATATGCCTCGATTGAAAAACTAGATAAGAACAGAAAAATACAATATCCTAGATAAACATTAACCGACAAGATTCAATTATGTAACTAAAATAATAATGACAAAGTAGAGTATATTTCACAGTATAAAGATGGCTTAACCTCAGAAAAGCTCTTAATGTAATTCACTGGATTAATCTACTAAAGAAAATGTACTAAGAAGAATTATATGGTTATCTTAATAGATCCAGAATATATTTTTAATAAAATCTAACACCTAATTATGATTTTTTAAATTCAGAAAAAAGTAATTAAAAAAAAATCTTCCCTTAACTTGATAAATGTTAGGTGCCAAAAACTTGGACAAATGTTAAACTTAATGAAAAATATTTAAGTATATTCCATTAAGATTACTGACAAGCTAAAGACACATGCTTTCATTTTACTAACTAGTACTGTGTATCCTGTTTAATGCTACAATATAAGAAAAAGGAAAAAACAGAAATTGGAAGAATAAGAAAAAAGACTATCCTTATTTGCAGGTGATAATACACATTTCCACAGTGAACTCAACAGAATCAATAGAAAAATTCTTAAGAATTATGAATTTGAAAAGATGTCAGATGCAAGAGTAATTTATATACCTTAATGAAGAAATATCTCTGACTTCCACTTAGGTAATGTTGAAGTCACTGGGACTGGACTTACTGTCCTATGATAAACAACTAGAAAACAGGATAAAATATTCAGAACAGCTGTTTTCAGGCATTGAATAAGAGGCAGCACAGGACTGTGATCTCTGAAAAAAGAAAAACAAATGAGGTAAGTCCCATAGTCCCTGGCCTTCTGCCTGGAGGAGCATTCTGGAACAGACCATGGGGAGGGGGACCCCAAACAGCACTTGGCTGCCTCACTGAGTGGGAAACAGATCAGAGTTTGATGAGAGTGAGGAGACTGGGATTTGTGGGGGCAGAGAACTCAAGAGGAGGGAGGTACATAAAGAAATAACTCCATGAGTTTCTGCTGACTACTAAAATGTGCACATGTGGAAAAAAAACTCCATGAATCCAGGAAAAGAATGTTAGGGACATCTAAGGCAATCAGTTTCTGGAGTTCATATAGGGCTTGGAGATACTTGGGTTCTCACCAACTAAAGAAGAAAGTCCTTGAACACCTGAAATTTTCAGTAGAGTAGCTGAAAGAGTCAAACCTTAACAAGAAAACTAGACTAGCCCAGAGAAAAGTTTACTCTAACCCTGCTCTAACAAAAGCTTAACCATAAGCCTCGAACCAAGCTGATCTGCAAGTACCTAAACTGCTTGCTTTCCAGAACAAACCTAACTTTCTGGAAGAAAAACAACAAAATCCAGCACCCAACAATATAAAATTCTCAATGTCCAGCATTCAATAAAAAATTACTTAAAATGCCAAAAAAACAGAGAAATATAACCCTTAGCCAAGAAAGAAAATAAAAGTCAAAAGAAACAAACATGAAAATGACAGAGATGATGGAATTAGCAATCACGGGCTTTAAAACAGCTCAAGGATTTAAAGGAAGATATAAACACAATGATGAGAAAAATGAAAGAGATTACATATATATATATATATCCCAAAGGAATATCTAGAGATTAAATAAAATACAATATGTAAAATGAAAAAAGAACACTTAATGAGATTAACAGTAGATTAAGAAAAGCAAAAGGTTGGACTGGGCGTGGTGGCTTACGCCTGTAATCCCAGCACTTTGGGAGGCCGAGGCAGGGAGATCACGAGGTCAGGAGTTCGAGACCAGGCTGGACAACATGGTGAAACCCTGTCTCTACTAAAACTACAAAAATTAGCTAGGCATGGTGGCACATGCCTGTAACCCCAGCTACTTGGGAAGCTGAGGCAGGAGAATCACTTGAACCTGGGAGGTAGAGGTTGCAGTGAGCCAAGATTGCACCATTACACTCCAGCTTGGGATACAAGAGTGAAACTCTGTCTCAGAAAACAAACAAACAAACAAACAAACAAAAAAACAGCAAAAGGTCTTTTGTTATGAAGACATAGCAATAGAAATTTTTCAAAATGAAACACAGGGAAAAAGACTAATTACAAATGAATAGAACTTCTATAGGACACTATCAAATAGCTTAATATCCAATGGTTCTGATTCTTTGGGACAACGTCAAGGAATCCAACACATACAAGATTGTAGTTTTGGAAAGAGGAGTCTGAGAGTGAGGACATTAAAAAGTATTTGAAAACATAATGGCCAAAATAATACAATGTTTGGTAAAACCTATAAACTCAAAGATCCAAGAAATTAAAAACTTTATAAGCAGGATAGTTACAGTGAAAACTACACCAAGGTACATCATAATCAAATTGCTGAAAAACAATGATACAGATAAAATCCTTAAAATAGCCAAAAACCCCAAATTATATACAGATGATATTTCTCAATCATTTTTTCATTTGTTGCCCTCTCCTCAGAAGCCTTTAAAAAGACATTTAACCCTGAATTGTACCTTTCCATGTAATGTTAATACCATAGATATATTGTATATCTATTTATATACTGTATGTTTATCTGTGTTTTGTCCATAAAGAAAGTAATTTTTTGCCACCTCTCCAAGAATCAATCCCCTCCTTCTTAGGGCAATATTACCTAATTTGAGAATGAATATGTACAGAGGAACAAAGAATAGCTGCAGATTTCTCCTCAGAATGTATGGAACCCAAAAGATAATAAAGCATAAAATTCTATCTTCAGCAAAATTAATGTAAAAGTAAGACTGTTTTGGACAAATAAAAGTTGAAAGAATAAATTGCCTATAGATCTGCACTTCAAGAAACTTGTATATACATTTTAAAAAATGAAGAGTGGCAGAAATAGTAAAATGTGAGTAAATGTAAAGTAATTGCTCTAATTTTAAAAACTTATTTATGAGATAATTGACTTTTTTTTTCTTCACTCTGTCACATAGACTGGAGTGCCATGTTCTCAGTTCACTGCAGCCTCAGCCTCCTGGGCTTAAGCAATCCTCCCATCTCAGCCTCCCCAGTAGCTGGGACTGCAGACTCACACCACCACACCTGGCTAATTTTTTGTATTTTTAGTGGAGGCAGGGTTTTACCATGTTGCTCAGGCTGGTCTTGAACTCTTGAGCTCAAGCAGTCCACTACCTTGGCCTTCCAAAGTGCTGGGATTATAGGCGTGAGCCACTGTACCTGGCCAAGATAATTGACTTTTAAAATCAGGCTAATAGTTATTAGCAATTTATAGTTATTAAATCAATATATTAAATCAATAGTTATTGAGCAATTTATAACATGTGGAAGTAGAATGAATTATGAAAATAGTGCATAGGATGGGAGTTGAGAAACTGAAGTATACTCTTGTAAGGTTTTTATGTGCAAAGTGGGATACTATTGTTAGAAGAGAGATGGTGACAGATGAAATGTGTATATGGTAAACTCTAGAGCAACCACAAAAGAGTAAAACAAAGTTATAATTAGTAAGTTATTAGTAGAGATAAAATGTAATGTGAAATAATATTTAGTTGATCTGAAAGAAGGCAGGAAATGAGAAAAAAGAAACAATGGATGGGAAACAAAGGAAAGAAATTACAAAGTGGTATACTTAAACCCAATCATTGTCAATTACCTTAAATGTAAATTATGTGAACACGCCAATTAAAAAGCAAAGATTGTCAGACTGAACCAAATTATATCTTGTTTCAAGGCAAATAAGAAAATATTTTTATCTTTATAAAAATGTAAACAGAACAAGCTAAAATTTGTAGAATGTAGCTATAGCAGTGTTTAGAGGGTGATTTGTAACCTTAAGTGCTCCTGTTAGAAAAGAATAAATGTCTAAAATCAGGGATCTAAACTTCCATTATAAGAAACTAGGACAAGAAGTAAAAAGTAAACTTAAATTTAGTAGAAGAAAGGAAATAATAAAAATAAAAATGGAAACTCATGAAATAGACAAAAACAGAAAAATCAATAAAATCAAAGCTGTTTTCTTGAAAATATCAATAAACTGATGAGCCATTAAGCAGACTGGTCAAGGAAAAACAGAGAAGACAGGAATAACTAGTATTAGAAATGGACAAGGAGACACTATCATAGACACTACTGACATTAAAATGATAATAAGGGAATATTATGAGCAACACTATACTAATTTAACTTAACAACCTAGATAAGATGAAAAAATTACCTGAAAGACCCAAATTACCAAACAAAAAAACTCAAGAAGAAATAGGAAGCTTAAGTTGCCTCAAATCAATTTTAAAAATAAGTTTGTAATGCCGGGCATGGTGGCTCACGCCTGTAATCCCAGCACTGTGGGAGCCCGAGGTGAGCAGATCACCTGAGGTCAGGCGTTTGAGACCAGTCTGGCCAACATAGTGAAACCCTGTCTCTACTAAAAATACAAAAATTAGCCTGGCATGGTGGTAGGCACCTGTAATCCCAGCTACTTGAGAGACTGAGGCAGGAGAATCACTTGAATCTGGGAGGCAGAAGGTGCAGTGAGCTGAGACCGCACAATTGCAATCCAGTCTGGGCAACAAGAGCAAAACTCCGTCTCAAAAAAAAAAAAAAAAGTCTGAAAAATAAGTTTGTAATTAAAAACTTTTCCACAAAGAGAAGTCTCATCTTAGAAAAGTTTTCACAGGTGAAGTCTAACAAATATTTAAAGAAGAAAGAGCTTCAGTCTTAAATAAATCCTTTCAAAAACAGAGTAAGTAAGAACACTTCCCAGTTCATGTGGTGAAACTGGCATTACCTGAGTATCAAAACAAAGCAAAGACATTGTAAGAAAAGAAAATCATGAACCAATATCCTCCACAAACACAGATGCAAAAATGCTTAACAAAATGTTAGTAAATCTTCTTTAACAATGTGTAAAATGGATAATACATTGTTTCCAAGTGGGGTTTATCCCAGAAATTCAAGATGGTTTAACATTCAAAAATCAATAAACCATCATGGCGAAAACCCATTTCTACTAAAAATACAAAAATTAGCTGGGCTTGGTGGCATATGCCTATAATCCCAGCTACTTGGGAGGCTGAGGCAGGAGAATCACTTGAACCTGGGTTGCAGAGGTTGCAGTGAGTCAAGATCCTGCTGCTGCACTCCAGCCTGGGAGACAGAGTGACACTCCGTCTCAAAATAAATAAATAAATAAGCAGACATGATTCATCTTAGAATAAAGTAGAAATCTCATATGATTATTTCAGTAGATATAGAAAAGACATTTGATTAAATTGAATATTCATGATAATAAATCTCAATAAACTAGAAATAGGAACTTCTAAAAAGTGATAAAGGTCTTCTATGAAAAGACCCTACAGCAACATCATATTAATGATGAGAGATTAAAACTTCTTCCTTAAGGTTGGAAACAAAGATAAACATCTCTCACCATGTCTGTTCAGTACTATAATAGTGGTCCTAGGCAGTGTAGTAAGACAAAAATGTTTAAAATAGGAGACATATGGATTGGAAAGAAAGAAGTGAGACTCTATTTGGAAATAACGTGATTAACTATATAAAAAATCCTGAGAGGTCTCTAAACAAGCTACTGAAACTAATGTACCAATTTAACAATATTTCATAATACAAGGTCAATATACAGTATGAATTGTGTTTCCATATACTATCAACAAATAATTAGAAAATAAAATTCTAGAAAACGTAATTCTAATCTATAATGATGGAAAGTAAATCAGGGAATTCCTTGGGTATGTGGAAGAAATAGAAATGGACTACAAAGGGGCATGAGGGTATATTTTGGGGTGATGGAAAAGTTCTATATTTCTATTGTAGTGGTGATCATGTGGGTATATATGTTTATCAAAACTGACTAAATCCTACAATTAAAATGAGTATATTTTACTGTTTGTAAATTTTTGTTTTGATAAAAATTATGTTCAAAAAAGTCCAAAAAAGAGGGGGTGTGGCACTACATCAGCAATAACCTACTAGAAAAATACAATAGAACTCACATTTTAATTCCTAATAGCCCACCCCATCCCCACCTCAGGAGTATCTAGAAATTAACATTAAAAATATGCAAGGTCTTTACAAAGAAAAATCCAGATAAAATAAGATCTAAATAAGTAGAACCCCAGTATGTGTTTTGTTTGTTTGTTTGTTTGTTTTGTTTCTGAGACGGAGTTTTGCTCTTGTTTCCCTGGCTGGAGTGCAATGGCACAATCTCGGCTCACTGCAGTCTCCACCTCTTGGATTCAAGTGATTCTCCTCCTCTTGGATTCAAGAGGAGGAGATTCAATCCACCTCTTGGATTCAAGTGATTCAGCCTCCCAGGTAGCTGGGATTATCGGTATGTGCCATCATGCCCAGCTAATTTTTTATATTTAGTAGAGACGGGGTTTCACCACGTGGGTCAGGCTGGTCTTGAACTCCTGAATTCAGCTGATAAGCCTGCCTCAGCCTCCCAAAGTGCTAGGATTACAGACATGAGCCACTGCGCCCAGCCAAACCCCAGTACATGGTTATGTATGTGTTGGGATGTCAATTCCCCCTACATTAATTCTTTAAGTAGTATTCAATTATAATAAAATTTAATCTTTCTGGATTTTTAGAAAAATAAAGCTACACAAACAGCTCAGATAATTTTGGAAAATAAAAGAACAAAGAAAACGTTGCCCTGTTACATATCAAGACATTGCTAAGATGTGGTAATAAAGATAGTGGGATACTAGTGCAGGAACAGACATATAGACAACTGGGATAAAGAAAAGAAC
Organism: Plecturocebus donacophilus; assembly: GCA_004027715.1. Classification (NCBI taxonomy): domain Eukaryota; kingdom Metazoa; phylum Chordata; class Mammalia; order Primates; family Pitheciidae; genus Plecturocebus; species Plecturocebus donacophilus. The sequence continues at coordinate 159,571 of PVKP010000880.1, read as the reverse complement.
TCAGAAAGAGATTCGTAGTCTATGGTAAGGAGGCACCAGTATTCAGTGGAGGAAAAAAACTGAATTATTTAGTAGTGCTGTTGGGGTAACTGGCTCACTGGATGAAGCTGAATAAAGTTGTAGCTCTAATTCAAACCACATTCAAAAATGACTCAGGAAAGACCTAAATGTGAAAGAAAATGTTATGAAGTCAATAGAAAAATGTGTCAAAAAGACTATCTTTTTGACCTAAGGGTGGTAAGGATTTCTTTAATAAGACACCAAAAGCATAAATCCTATGACAAAAATTGGTGAACTTGACTACATCAAAATTAAATATATCTGTTCAAACGTGGCCACTGGAGCTGTGGTTAACGAACGTGTTGCGGCAGATTGGGAGGAGGTAATGAACGCTGTCTAACCCAACAAAGGAACAGGCTCTAGAACATAAGATACTGCAAATTAACAGGACAAAGACAGGAAATCTAATGGAGGGAAATGAGCATTTCCTGGAAGAGGAAACTAAATGGCTAATAAGTTTATGAAGAACTGATTAACTTTATCAGTAATTTAAAAAATGCAAATTAAAATAGCAATGAGATGACATTGATAAACATTAGAAAAGTTAGAAAGAGAAGATCAGGTGTCTGGGAGGATGTGGGGAGGCAGGAGCCTTCCCAGCAGCCAGCACCATCACAATTCTCCAAAAATGCAAGGATCAATGTCCATTGGCGACAGAAAAGGGTCAATAGTCATGCTACAGTCAGTGAGCTCAGGATTGCTAGCTGGGCCCTTGGACAGGCATGGCACAGAACTATTTCAAGTGAAGCAAGGTGGAGTTGTACATGAACTACTAGGTAATCTCCAGGGCTGCCTGGATGCAGGTCAACAAGAGAGACCATGGCAGCATTCAGATCCTGGGGCTTGTCCGGAGGGGATGGGAACATTCAAGAGGAGGGTGTAGAATGCAGTGTCTTTCCACTTGGGAATGCACACGATGGGGAGAATATGGAAGGGTCATGGGACATTGGGAACATGAACACCCCTACACCCCTACCCTGCTTCTCAGTCTTCCAAGAAGGGAAAGAAGCAGGCAGATGTGAGATCCTCAATTCTGGTTCTTCTGGTGCTTTTAACATGTCCTGGGACCCTCTGTAGGAGCCATTCCTGCCTCAGGATCCTCATCCATGCTGTGGCAGTGACTCCTGCCCCTATCCACCTCAGAGTCCAGGTTATATAAATATGAAGGCCTGTAATTTCAAAATGCAAGTAGTGGGTTGGATCATTAGGAGGAGTTTGCTAGGCTGCTTTGAGGTTTGACCTATTTATTTTTCACCAGGAGCTTTTTTGGAAACATTCTTTGTTGAAGTTTTTCCTTCCCTCTTCCTTTCTTCCCTTTGACTTTGACGTCAACACAAAAGCAAGCGTGGGCAGAATTTGGGCGTTCAGGGACACTGCAGAGAAGTGAGTCTGCTCCTGGCCCCTCCCAGGCCCTGGTCTCTGCAAGAGTCCCACTGAACCCCATGGACAAAGGACAAGGTTTCTCATCCTCCATCCCCCAGATCTCTCACTTTCTAGTCTCCTCTACCCAGCAGCCCAGGTCTGGGGTCCCAGGCAGAGGCCTCAGGGCTCCACGTTTGCCCTAGGCCATCCAAGTCCAAGGTGTCGTCACGCTTCTCCAATCTATTACTCCAAAAAGAACTTCAACTCTGTACCGTGTGCCCCAACAGAACATTCAAGGGCAGAATGGATTTGTCCATGGGATGAGACTCTGGCTACTGCTTCACATCCCCTAAAAATTTCCCCACCTGGCTGACAGATGTTTCAGAATTTGTCATTAGAATTAAAATCAAAGAAGAAAATCTTGAGCCCTGTCAGTAGCATCTCATTAATCCTTATCAGCCATTTATACTTCATTGTGAATGCAATGTCTAGAGCTTTCTTGAGAGGAGAGAGTGTGAGAAGATTCTAGAGCCCTCCAGAACCCTGCTGTGTTAGTCCATTTTGTGTTACTATACACGAATATCTGAGGCTGAGTAATTTATTTAAAAAAGAGGTTTATTTGGCTCACGGTTCTGCAGGCTGTATAAGGATGGTGCCAGCATCTGCTCAGCTTCTGGAGAGGCCTCAGGAAGCTCATGGTGGAAGGCAAAGAGGGGGCAGGCGTGTCACATGGCAATAGAGAGAATAAGAGAGAGAGAGAGCGGAGGTGCCACACTCTTAAATATGATCCCCATATTTCAACATGAGATTGGCAGGGGATAAACAAAGAGGGGCAGGCGTGTCACATGGCAATGGAGAGAGGAAGAGAGAGAGAGAGAGAGAGAGTGGAGGCTCCACACTCTTTTAAATATGATCCCCATATTTCAACATGAGATTGGTAGGGGATAAATATCCCAACTGTATCACCTGCCAAGTAAGATGGGGACTTTTAAAAGGGAAGGGGACGCAGATAGGGCAGCTGGGCATGCCACAGGCAAATCTCACCCACTTCTGACTGGCCCTGCTTGGGACTGGCCTGCCCAAAGCCTACCAGCCCCCAGGATGCTGGCCTGTCCCCTGCCAGGCTCTGTGGCCCCTGCTGGCACTGGGGTGTCAGACCCACTTGACTCTCCTGACCTCACCTTTCCACTCCCTCACTCTTTTGCTATTTTCTCCAAAAATCTCTCCTCCTTTTCACTGCCCCTTTAACTTTGTTTTTTGAGACAGGGTCTCACCAGTTGCCCAGACTGGAGTGTAGTGGTGCTATCTCAGCTCACCGCAACCTCCACCTCCTAGGCTCAAGCGATTCTCCTGCCTCAGCCTCCTAAGTAGCTGGGATTAGAGGCATGCACCACCATGCTTGGATAGTTTTTATGTTTTTAGTAGAAATGGGGTTTCACCCTGTTGGCCAGGCTGATCTTGAACTCCTGACCTCAAATGATCCATCTGCTTTGGTCTCCCAAGTTGTTGGGATTACAGGCGTGAGCCTCTGCACCTGGCCTTCTCTTTAACTTTTAATTTTACTCTTGCATTTTCTTTTTCTCACCTTTTTTTCCCTCTTTCAGTGTCTCTGACATTTTATGTCATTCTTCCTCATTTCCTTTTCTTTCTTTCGTGGAGTTGCGTGATCTCAACTCACTGCAACCTCCACCTCCCGGGTTCAAGCAATTCTCCTGCCTCAGCAGGAGTAGCTGGGATTACAGGCATGTGCCACCATGCCTGGCTCATTTCTGTATTTTTAGTAGACACGGGGTTTCGCCATGTTGGCCAGGTTGGTCTCAAACTCCTGACCTCAAGTGATCCGCCTGCCTCAGCCTCCCAAAGTGCTGGGATTACAGACATGAGCCACCTCCTTCACATGAAAGAAAATGTGAAACCCGGCCTCTTTCACATTTTCTTTCATGCTGCTTTTATTGTCTTCTACCTCCTCTCTCTATCTCACTTTTTTTTAAAACTATGCTCAGTCTGCCATTCCAGAAACATGGTGTTTCTCCATCTACTCAAGCCATTTTGATAGCTTTCAACAGGGAAAATATTTTATTCTACATGGATGCTGTACATTTGATAAGCATGCACTCCTTTTCTCACATTTGTCCTTCTTTTTTCCACCTCCTATACTTCTCTTCCCTGTGAATGTCCTCTGTCTTTCTCTTTCTACATCTTTCTTTCAGCTGCCTGAACATCTCAATTGTACCACGTTGGCAGATCCTCACTGGTCTGATCTTTTATATTAGGTGCGTCTGCTTTAACTATTCCCCTTAAAAATTAAACCCATCTGCCCCAAACTGAAAACAGCCTCTCCCCCAGCAGGGACAATAAATATTGATGATTTGAGGCATGATTGGCTTTTATGATGTTTGATGACAAGTGGTATCAGTTACAGAACTTACATCATTTAATAAAAAAATAAAAAGCCCTAGCAGGGATGTTGCATGTCAACAGACATTATTAGATGTCAAAAGAAATACATGCTCTTCAAGAGCCTGAAATCTAAACAATGTGAGGGGCCGGGGAGGGGTTCGGAGGGGGAAATTTGGACAGCTTTTATGTGAAGTTAGGAGTATCATTTCTTTTTGTGTCCACCCTAATTTGTGCCAGTTGGGTTTTCTTAGGGCCCTACTGCAGCCACCACCAAAGCCTTCCTCAAAAAACCCTCTTCCTTGATATGACTTGGAAAGCTGAGCTTATTTGATGTCCAACTCCTTCTCCATCAGGAGATCTCTCAGATGCCTCCATTTTGAAGAAAACTGAATATGTCAGAGGGCACCAGAGCTGAGAACTGAAGGGGAGGTGAGAACACTTGTGCCCTCTTTATTTTTGTTGTCAGTATAAAATCAGGACTCTGGCTCTGAGGTTTAAGGCAAATAAACCAAGATCTGGTACGTTAGCCTACTGTGCTTCCATTTATATCCCGATGTGTTAAGTATAAATAGTGTTATTAAGAAGGTGGCTGCCAAAATTTCTCTTTACGGCATATTCAATCGTTAAAAAAAAAAAGAGTGGAAATATTTGACTGCTATTTTTACTGAATTTATGTGCTTTAGGGAGCTGGATTCTGACTACCTAAGATACTTCCGGAGACTCATTTGGGTATATTTAGAAAGATCATAAATTCTTGTGGTCTTAAGCATGGTTTGGTGAATTAAACCTCTAGAGACTAGAGACTTTTTTTTTTTTTTTTTTTGAAACAGGGTTTCATTCTGTTTTCCAGACTGGAGTGCAGTAACAGTAACACAGCTCACTGCAGCCTTCACCTCCAGGACTCAAGCAATCCTCCCAGCTCAGCCCTGCAAGCAGCTGAGACTACAGGTGCACACCACCACACCCGGCTAATTTTTGTGTGTGTGTACTTTTTGTAGAGACAGGGCTTCACTATGTTGCCTAAGTGGGCCTCGGACTCCCTGAGCTCAAGCAATCCACCTGCTTTAGCCTCCCAGAGTGCTGGGATTACAGACATGAGCCACCTTGCCCAGTTTAAGACTTTTGTCATTGTAAAGGGTAATATGGCTCCTTCAAGTTTCTAACTGACCTCCTTCCCATCCCCAGTAGTTTATGCTATGGGAGAATCAGACTCCTTTTCAACCACTGCAGCTGTGGTCTCCCAAGGAAGGTTCTGGAAAAAAGAGAACAGAACTACAATGGAATGCAGGGATTTCTGCTACTTGATCCTGCATTTGTAAAACAGGGTTACTATTAATATCTATCTTACAGGGTCTTTGTGGAGGTCACAGAAACATTGTGGAAGTGGTTTGAAAATGGAAAAGGGCTAATAAGAGTCATCTCTGCTGGAGAAGCAGCACGTCACTCGGAGATCACTGGGCTGAGGTTGCTACTTAACAGCAGGGGTCTTTGAACAAGTCTTTTACACTCTCAGAGCCTCAATTTTACCATCTGCGAAGTGGAAATCATAATACCTCTTAGGCCTCTGGTGCAGATGCAAAGTGTCTGCAACTGTTTAGCAAACAGTGAAGTGCGCATTCTTTCATTCAGAAATGCCTTGCAACACTGACTGCGTGCCAGGCAAGCTGCTAGGAGCTGGGGATGGAGAGAGAAGTTATCGGAAGAGCAGTTCTGACCTTGATGACACCACTCAGCAGCTCTGGCCTCAGAACCTGGAGGCACCACCAGGCTAGAGGAAAATTTCAGCAATGGTGGAGGGAGATGGGAGGAGAAAGGTTCAAGGAAAGGCATGAAAGAGCAACTGGGTTTCCATTGTCCAGGACACGCAGGGTGGAGAGTGGGGACACTGAGGAGTTGGGAGGCTGTCCTTTATTTGGTGAGTGGCCTGAGGCCAGTGGAGGCGCAGGAATGGTGCTGAAGGGAAGGAATGATGCTGGACTTGGATCAAGTAGGGATACGGAGGCTGGAATGATGTGTTGCAAGACCTGGGATGAGAAGAATGGTGAGAGGAATGCAAGGTTTGCTAGGATTCTTATAGATAATCGTGGTTGTGTTCATGTTTACATGATCTGCACTGTTTTTGTGCAGTTAAGGCTGGAATGAAACGGGAATGCTTGGAAGATCCCAAGTCCAGGTCCAGACAGGCCCTCTCTGCTCCAGCCTGTTATCCGAATGATCTTAGCCACCAGAGGGAGGAGGGGCTGGAAGGGCGGACATTGGCGGGATTCTCTCAGGAATGACTTTCCTGTGATTTGTCCAGCAATTCCTCCCCACAGCCAAACCAAAAATACCACTGAACCTGAGGTATTTGGCATGGGTGATGCATTCTGAATCCTTGAAGGGCAAATAGCTGTAAAATAAAAATGGTTCCCTTAAAAGTTCACTGACTTAGTCCTTGGAGCGTGTGTACAGAGGACGGGTCCAATAAGGCTCTCAGTTTTTCCAAAGGAGCGTCCCCAAGCTAATTAAGAGCAAGTGCAAACAGATGGGAAGGGCGTATTTCCTAATAGAAATAGGCTCTTCACCACAAACTACCATCGAATCAAAAAAAAAAAAAAAAAAAAAAATCCCTCTCTCCTCCTTACTCTTTCTTTTGGAAATTGTCCCTTTAAGTGAGGTGGGCATGCTGGAGCTGTTTTACTCCAAGGAATTTAAGAGAATCAACATGTTTTCCTTTCCTGGTTGCATCTGTGGTTGAATTGCTTAAAATATTTCACTTCTTAAAGTAACCTCGGTTTGTTATGGTATATATTTTTTTGTTTTTGTTTTTTTCCTTGGAACTTTTTTCTTTTTTTTTTTAAGGCCGAGAAGACCAGCTCCAGGAAAAGAAAAAGAAAAAGAAAAAAAACAACACAACTTCTAGTTGTCAGAATCGGAATGCATATCAGTTATGCTGGGAGACAATGAAAACATCAAAAAGCACATACAAGCCATAAAAAATTCAGGTCCTCTGAAGCAATGTGGGACACGCTTGGTTCTGCTCCTCATTTGCATGCCAGTACCCACAGTGCTTTGCAAGCTCCCAGATCTTTCGGAGCAGCACCAGTGTCTGAGCTCCAGGGAACAAAGCGAAAGGTTGGAGCGTGCTTCTGGGGAGAGGGATGTTTGTGTCTGCAGAGAAAAGCAAGGCGGTGTGGGTGAGAGAACTTCTCCCACGTGGTGATTAGCAGCCAGCCCTTGAGGGCTTAATCACGGGCTTGAGAGCTGTACCTGGCCTTTTGTTTTATTGTTCTGTTGCTTTTTTTTTTTTTTTTTGCCTTCCTCTTCTTCCCTTTCCCCGGGATGCTGCCACGGTGAAGGCACACTGTGCAGGGAAGAGGAGAAGGACGCCAATCTTTAGAAGTCCTGGCTGTGCTGCTATATCACTTGCCTGGAATTGGAGATTTGTGTGCCATGTGTGTCTTCTGACGCTGGTCCTCACCTCAAAGCACCTTGGCCTTTACATCTTCCCATAAACAGTCCATGTTGGGTCAGTGCGAAAGACTTAGAGGTGCCATTGTGGCCTGCTGCTGGGGGCAGGGGTTCCCCTCAGCCTTGCCAGTGGGGCAGCCTCTGACCTCACTCTTCCTGGCCACACACATTGCCTTTCCCTCCAAACCTTGCTCTTCAAAGAGTCCAGCCGAGCCATTGTCTGGATGGTCCAAATTCTCGGGGTGGCCTGGGGATACAGGAGTCAAACTAAGAGCTGGGGGAGGAGAGAAGTAAATTTGGCTTCTGACGGGGCCCCCTCAGCCTTCCGGGTGTGTCACATGCCACCCTCATCTCTCCTGCCCTTTCCAAGCCTGTCCTGTGGGGTCGGGAGCTACAGGGGGCTTGGTGACTATTACACAACTTGCGATTTTAACATGACCAACCGTTCTGGGGCATTACAAAATACATAAAAAATAAAAGTAAAGCTCAATCTTTGAGGTTGCTACCTGGAAGGTTTTTCTCTGGGTTTGTACTTTGATTTTTGAGCTGTGTGTTCCTCAGTGCTGTAAAGGAGTTCTTAGGCTAGATTAATTTAGCAGTAGGAAGATCTGGGCAGAAGAGTTAATGTGTATACGTGTCGGCTCTTAACCTACCCCCTGAAACTCACAGCTTCAGAGGTAAGATAAAAATCTGCCCCTACCCAGAATTTAGAAGCAGGCTGCCCTACAAGCTGGATCCAGCCAACAGATTTGTTTGCTTCAGCCTGTACACACTGTTGTACAGTGTGTTGAATCAGTGTCCAACATTTTTAAATCGGGCTTTTATAGCATTTCTTAAAACATCTGAAGATCTGGCCACACACACCTGCATTTCTCATAGGAACCACCACCTGGGTTGCATAGATAGCACCCCCTAGGTGTTGGGGGGTGGGGAGGTTGTCTCTTCTGCTGGGCCTGCAGTCTCTGGTCCGCCACAGTCCCAAAGGCCTTTGGTCTTAGAGTGCCCACTCCACTTCCCGATCTTCCTATCCCACTCGCAGTTCTCTGCATGCTCAGCCTACGCTGGGCTCAAAGACGATCCCTGAGTGTTTCCCCCTCATTATCCACAGCATTGGGATAAGGGTGACCAAACCCTCAGCTGTGACAGCTTTTTGTAGTGGGGATAGAGAGGAGACAGGAACGAGGGCCCTGACTCACAAGCCCTCCCAGCTTTTTCTGTCCCAAATATAGCAAAATGCATGTTTTCACCTGCTAGAGCCCGTGGGGTTCTCTCTGCCCTCAGCCCCCCCACACCTCCTCCTCCTGGAATACATATTTCCCTTCCTCTGATACCTAAAGTATTCTGGGGTGAGGAGTAGGTTGCAAGATTTGGATTTTTAAAAATTCTTTCCCAGATTTGTTGTGTCTAATTTGGGCTGCAAGCGGTTTTTGGTGTCAATGACTAACCAGTGTTTGGTCTGCAAAGCCATTTCTGTTGAACTTGGATGGTGCTAAAAGCCCGGTTTCCCCAAATAAAGTCTAAATACGTTTACACATTTATTCCCATGTGCGTCTTTGTGTTCCTGCCTGTCTCCTCACACCTCAGACGTGTGTGGATGGGAACATCCTGGAGAGAAAACCAGCAGGTAACTTGAGCTTCTACTGTAAACTTCATAAGAGAAAATCATCAGCAAGTTGACCCAGTTGGATGGTGAGAGATAAAGAGGCTTCCAAGAAAAGATATTAGAATAAGAGTTTGGAATGGAATTTTGTTGTTTCCTTATGACCTAATGGATAAATAATATCACTAGACAGAAAAATGGGACATAAAATAGAGAGTTCGGGAAAATACGTAAAAAAAAGTCACTGTCAAAATTATCCCCTCCCCCCAAATCCAGCTGGGATTCTTTATCAAAATCAGAGCTTTTAATATTCATCAGTTTATGAGACAGTTATAACAACAGGTGACACAGGGCTTTAATAACACGATGATGACAGTTACCATTTATAGAGTGCTCACTACTGTTCTAGGGAACTGGGCTAAGGACTTGTACACATTGACTCCTCTAATCTTGATAACAGCTCCATACAAGTGATGTGTTATATACCCATTTTACAGGCAGGAAAATTGACGTTTAACATGATTAAGTAATTGGACCAATGCCTGAGAGGTGGAAAGGGATAGGGCTGGAGTTTAAGTCCATGCTGCCCTGCAGCATATCGTGGCTGGGGCAGCGGGATGTATGCCCTCCTTGCCAGCTGGCAGGAGTAAGAATCTGACAGACAGCCTGCCTTGGTCGTGGGTGGCTTGGGGACTGGCACATTGGAGAGCCCAGGAGAGACAAATGGTGTTATTTGCCCACAATTCCACTGCCAGAAATGACCCTCAGGGATGTGCCGTGAGAAGCTTAGTAGCTCTTCTCTCTGATGAAAACTTTGGACCTTCAGGGATTAGCCCACTCTAGGCTATTTGATAGGATTGGCCACAGCCTGGGAAAGCCAGATGAGTTTTTAGTAAGTTTGTTTTGTTTTTTTAAGACAGGGTCTCACTCTTTTACCCAGGCTGGAGTATAGTGGCAGGATCTTGGCTCACTGCAACCTCAACCTCCCAGGCTCAAACAATCCTCCCACCTCAGCCTCTCGAGTAGTTGGGACTACAGGCGCCTGCTACCATACCTGGCTAATTTTTGTAGAGACAGAGTTTCACCATGTTTCCCAAGCTGGTCTCCAACCTCTGGGCTGAAGTGATCCGCCCTCCTCGGCCTCCCAAAGTGCTGGGATGACAGACTTGAGCCACTGAGCCTGGCCTCAGGGTGATTTTTTTTCAGCCTAAATGCATGTGGCCAAGTGGTGGGACAGTGAATGTGCTCACTGCCTGAGGATGCTGGGGCCTGACTAAGCTGACAAGGCCATGCCTGAAGCAAGGCCCAGATGGACAGACAGAGTCAGAACTGAGAAAAGCCAAGTCTTCCTCTGTGTCTTATCTGAAGAGGGTGGGAAGGGTGGAATGGGAGTCTGAGCTCTGAAGCACTTGACTGGGGACCATCAGAGTTGGGGCTAGGTGACCATGTGGTGACTGTCAGATGTGGGCAGTTGCTTAAACAAGCTGAGCTGGGCTGAAGGCTCAGCTTTTATCTACCCTTGCCTATAGACATTGAGCACCTAAGGGGAAGGCATTGTGCCAGGGACCATGGGAGAGATCAAGATGGACAGGCAGGTTCTCTGCTCTGTAGCCACTTACACAATTCCTCTCTGGGGAGCCAGCTCTAGAAGAAACTCAAACCTCGGTGAGTGACAGCAAGTCATTTTAATTGGGAAGTATGCACCCAGGGTCAGGGATCATGCGTATTCATCTTTTTCATGCCCCATGTGAGTCACAGACCTGGGCCTTCAGTGGGAGTTAAGTAAATGTCTGCGGATCAGTGAGTACTTCAGTCAATGATTGCATGTTTAGGGGATTTTGGAAGGACTTGTGGGAGAGGAGAATGTTGAGTGTATGTTGTATCTGCTAAAATTAAACGTGGTGCTGATAATAGACATCTGAATTAACAGTTGCAACAAATAATTAGAAGTTTATTTTTCTACCATATAACATAATATCTGGAGGTTAAGAATCCACAGGGCAATGTGGCATCTTCACTGTCTTCAGGGACCCAGCCTTCTTTTACCTTTCTGCTCTTTGGTCTTAAACTCATGAATTCCAACCCCAAGATTGCCTGATGGAAACTACTGGAACTCCATTGATCACATCTATGTTGTAGGTAGGAAGAAGGAGAATGGGGAAAAAGACACCCTTTCTAGAAGACTCCATTGACCTCCACTAACATTTCATTGGCCACTTCTAACTTCAAGGGACATAAGGGAATGTGTTCTCTTGTCTGGGAACATTCTCAATCTGAGTAAAATCTTGCTTCTATTAGTAAGTAAGAAGGGAAGAATGAATCATGGATAAACAACTGCAGGCTCTGCTTTGGCAAGACTGGGTCTTCTTTACAGAGAAGGAGAAGGAAGGGAGTTCAGCAAGGCAACGTTTATTTCTCTCCTGTCCTATGCAATGCGCAGCTTTGAGACATTCTTTACTGTGACCTGATAATGTGGCAAATATAAGGCATTGGTGCCTGAGGCACATAATAAGTTCCTTCACTATTCAAATCCTCCTGCCAAGGGCTTGGTTAATTGCACTGACTTCTCCTTCATTATTTTCAGCTGTTTAAAGTGCCTCTAAGAACACTCATCCTCTATTTTGTGTAATGAAACCTCTGGTGAAAAATGGAGTCTGACAGGTATGTGGACAGAAGTGCCCCGCAGGGGCTGGCAGAGCTGGCTGCATTAGCCAGGCAGGTAGATGGACAAATAGATGGATAAAGTCTTTGGTAAACACAGAGCATTACTCAACAGCAAATTTACCACCTCTTGCTGACTCAGACCAGCTCTTGCAGAATATTTAATGACTTCTGCTAAACAAAACACTAGAGTTTCTCACTTTTAAAAAAGTCTACAAAAATTAAAGCTACTGTGTAAAACAAGTGCCAAATTTCCACTCATGTGTTTGTTCAGCTTTCTTTGCTTTTCCCCCAAACCAGAATACATAGACGCTATCGATTTTCCCAAGATGGTAACCCAACAGCCAGCCAGGTGTTCTCAGATAAGAAGGGCTCCCTTGACACAAAGAGTTTAATGGGGTTGGGATATGTTTCAGTTTTTTTTTCCTAGGGATAGAGAAGCTGGATTGAGGTTTCTGAAGAAGAGAGGCAGGACAGCGAAATGGGAGCCCATGGGCTTCTTCTGCCCATTGTTACTCTTGAAGAACTTGCTGAAGGGGTGAACCCCCTCTTGCTGAAACCACCAGCTTCTACTAGGCATGGTGGAAATTATCAATCTTTGAAGGAGGTACAATTATCCTAAACCCCAAATCTCACCAATATTTCAGTCTCTGGAGGAAGACCTATTGAAAAGAGAATACATTATTTATGTCATTCATACTAGTAATTTTTTATGAACATCTTCCTTTCTAGTTTTACTATAAACTCCATACCAACAGGAAAATGTTATTATTGCTTCTTGTTCTAGCCCTTTGCTCAGAACATAAGCAGTACTCAGTAAGTATTTGCTTTGTGATTCTGTAGGTGATACCATTTAGTTTCTTTCTGGAGCAGCGTACAACATGGCTTCTCCCTTACTTTTTGTTATACTTTGACATATTTTCTCCTAGGCATTTGCTTTGTGTTTTTTAGTGACTGATACTCTATTGGATATGAAATTGTGTATGCTTTGCCAAGTAGCATTTTAGGATAGCACATTCTCATCTGTGTTAGTATAGGCTAAGCTGCTGTAACAAAGAGACCACAAAATACAGAGGTTTAAATAAAATAGAATGTATTTCTCGTTATATGACAATCTCAGATAGACAATTCCATTCCGCAAGGTCATAAGGCGAACAGCCTAGAGAAGCAGCCCTCTCTACCTTAACACATAATTTCTGAATCTTGGTCCCAGTGAGTCCTCTACTTTTCATCATTTCCAAGCCAGAGAGAAAAGGAAAAAAGAATAAAAGACAAGCAACTTTCTCATAAAAATGAAATCCGGAAGGCACACATTTCACTTCTTCTCATATCTCATTGGCCAAAACTTAGAACGTAGCTATAGTTACCTGCAAAGGAGGCTAGAAATGTAGTCTCTATCTGATCAATCATATTTCATAAATTGGCATTTCCAAATACCCAGTGGATATTCATCAGGATGTCCAATGAGAAGTCGGAATACCTGGGAATTCTTAGAAAGTCCTGAAACCGTAAGTTACTCTTTTTTTAAAAAAACAAAACTTTGATTTTAGGTTCAGGGATACATATACAGGTTTGTTATACAGGTAAACTCCTGTTATCTTAAAAGACTTCCATTTGCCATCACCACTGCTGCCCAGAGCCCCCTGCCACCAGCCATGATCAATACCCCTCCACCGCGTGTTCTTCAACATTGCTGTTGATAGTGAGTCCTTGGGCTACATCTCCTTTGAGCTGTTTGCAGACAAAGTTCTAAAGATGGAAGAACATTTCTGTGCTCTGAACACTGGAGAGAACATATTTGGTGATAAAGGTGTCCCTGCTTTTACAGAATTATTCCGGGGTATGTATCAGGGTGGTGGCTTCACATACCATTACGGCACCGGTGGCAAGTCCCTCTACAGCAAGGAATTTGATGATGAGAACTTCATTCTGAAGCATACAGCTCCTGGCATCTTGTCCACAGCAAATGCTGGACCCAACACAATTTGTTCCCAGTTTTTCATCTTCACTGCCAAGACTAAGAGGCTGGATGGCCAGCATGTGGCCTTTGGCAAGGTGAAAGATGGCATGAGTGCTGTGGAAGCCCTGGAACGCTTGGGTCCAGGAATGGTAAGACCAGCAAGAAGATCACAGCTGCTGACTGTAGACAACTCTAATACATTTGACTGTTTCATCTGAACCACAAGACCATTCCTTCTGTAGCTCAGGAGAGCATCCCTCCACCCCATTTGCTCACAGTATCCTAGAATCTTTGAGCAGTCCTTTGGGTTCCATATTTACCTTATCCCCTTCCATGTCTAGCTGAATCGCAGAGTTAACTTCGTGATTACAAAGTAAAAACTAAATAACAAAAAGAAAATAAAAGACTTCTAGCAATCTTTATACTCTTTAGTCATTACTATGGATATCTAAAAGAAATTGGTTTCATATGAAATATTAAGTTTAGTGAATTTATAAACAACTATAGCCTGAGGAAAAAAATCAATCATTGGAAAATATCAGTGAACATTTTTGGGTAATATTCAAATAATGTGACAGATCTCCTAATGAAGTTAAAGCACTACACAGAATCACACATGGAATTTGCCAATTAAGGGTGTATTTTGCTCTCCAAACTTTTTATTTCCTAAGGCATCACTAGCAGTGTTTGAATAAAGTATACATACATATAAACCTAATACTGTTTATTTCCAAAAATGATTTGCCATTAGCATCAGTCAAGAACATGCACTTAGAACAGGACAGCAGCTACAAGCAAGACTGACTGATCAGCTTGGACCTATGTGTTACGTACTTTTATGTGCTGCTTCACCTATCAGCCTTTCCTGTTCTTATTTTTCATCTGACATTGACAGATTCAAGCCAATGATGTCTTTATGTTGATCATTAAGCTTTGATTCTTGCAGGATAATTATAATACTTTTTCCAAATTTCTTGACTTATATTTCTTTTGAGAATTGGTAAAGCATACCAGATTCTCAAGAAATACTGGAAAGGAATTCCAGCCTGGAAATACCAGTCAGTTTATATGTATGGAGCAAAGGGAGGAGGTTCTATTACTAAAAGACAGGAGAAAATGGGCACCAAGAGGCATCTCTGCTCAGGATTAGCTAATAATTTTTAGGCTCAATGTGAAGTGAAAATGTGGAGGACTCTTGTTAAAAAAACTATTAAGAATTTCAAGGTAGCAGCCATGGAACAGTAAACCAAGTTAGGGTCCTTTTAAGTGTGTGGCCCTGTATGACTGTGTAGTTCCCACACCCGTGAACCTGTCCCTGTCTCTGCTACATTATGTCATTTAGAAACCTGAATTGATGTCATTTTTAATGGCTGCATAGTATTTCATTGTGTAGATTTACCATAATTTCTATAACCATTGCTGAATTCTTTCTTGGACATTTTTATGGCGTTGAATGAAGCAATCTTTTCAATACCCCTCAGGAGCTGCAGACCACTGTTACATGTAGGGTGTTACTCACGGGATTTGAGTATGAGCTAAGGCAAGAGAAGCAGAAACCAGGACCAGATGGAAACTCCCAGGAGAAAGATAAACTTCCCAAGAAATCTTGCTCAACCAAGGGCAGTTGTTGCCTTTTGCTTTGGGCCACCTGTTTCTTCCGAGTATTTTCAGGTAGTTGACAATTGTGTGCCAAATCCTGGCCTGTTTCATAGGACTGTTGTGAGAATTAAATGAGATACGCATGTCAAATGCTACTGCAGGCCTTGCATGATGAGAGTCATTCTCATGAGGAGTAGGGCAGACAGAGAGGAGCTGGTGGGAGAGCCATTCACAGCCTCTTAGGCTCTCAGGACTGGCCTCTCATTTGCTAATGATGCCTCTTTTGATGAGGCCCGAAGGGTCTTCCACATCCACTTTTTCTTCCTGGGAGCCAAAGTGCCAGAAGGAGGAATTTTGATGCTCTATTAAACAGATATAATGAAACACTTCTTTTCTATATTAGTCATTCTGTGTAATTATTTCTGAGGATGAATTCTTTCCAAGATGTATTTACAGATGCATGGCTGCAACCATGAGACACACCTTTGAGAATTTTCCAGCTCTTCTTTTCCATGCTCTATGTTCTTTTTTTTATTCTTCCATTCATTTTAAAATCATTTTATTGTGGTAAGAATGCTTTGCAAGAGATCTACATTCTTAACAGACATTTAAGTGTACAATATATTATTGTTATCTCCAGGCACACTGTTGTAGAGCACATCTTTAGAACTTATTCATCTTGCATAACTGAAATTTTATTCTTGTTAAATACCAACTCTTTTCCTCTCTCCCCCTAGTGCCTGGCAACCACAATTCTATTCTTTGCTTCCATGAGTTCCACTATTTTAGATACCTCTGTATGCTCTTAAAAAAAAATCTCTCCTTTTCAATATTGTCAGCTGAGTCCTCCCAGGGGAACACTTGGGGAGAAGTTCTCTCCAGCCTGAGACCCCCGTGGTGAGTTGCAAAAGGTTGGATGTAGCTCAGAGTAATGGCATCTCTAGAACCTAAGCAGAACTTGATTTCTGCATTTTTTTCCATCATAGAATCTCCTAAAGAGCATTAAGATGGAGACTCTAGTCTTGGGTAGGACTTAGGAAACTGTCATCATTTAAAAGGTCCCCTAGTCCTAGCTACTTGGGAAACAGAAGTGGGAGGATCACTTGAACTCAGGAGTTAGAGGCTGCAGTGAGCTATGATTGCATCACCGCATGCTAGCCTGGCAACAGAGCAAAACACTATCCCATAAATAAATTAATTAATAGTCCCCAGGTGATTCTGTGGCCCAGCCAAGTATCTTCTTAGTTCTAGGCCAGCCTCCCACCTGCACTTAACTTCCCTATAATACCCTACTCTCCAAAACTCCTACCCCCACAGTTGCCTGGGTTGCCTCCTCTTTTCTTGTCTGCTTGCTTTGTTAGCCAGAAGGTAGAGAGCACGGAAGGCATGTTAGTACCTGCAACGATGGCTCTGCGCTCCAAGGAGGAAATGAGTTCTCATTGGCTCGGCCAGCTGGGAATGCTGGAACGGGTGTTCTCAGCCTGTGGACTCAAGAGAGCAGTGGGCCAGGAGGGTTTCAGTGTTTCCAAGTCAATGCCGAAGGCACATACACTGGTGGATGGGAAAGTCATTGATTTTTCTTGAGATAATAACCAAAGTGTATTTGTTCAGTGTCTTCCAGAACCAAAGGCTTGTCTGGTTTATTTTTGTTGTTTTTTTGTTTGTTCTGAGAAGACAAAGCTTGTCTGACTAAAGCAAACCTCAGTGTTTTATCGTTCAGCAGCTCCTGGGGGTCAGGTTGTTCACGTCCCTCTGTTAAGTGCATTGATACTTCAACAGATACTTAATGAGCACCTACTGTGTGTCATTTTGGGCTATGGATGGCTTTGGGAGAATCATAAGACATAGTAGTTTCTGAGATGGCAGCCTGGCTCCTGGAGCCTGCAGTTCCCCATGGAGGGGCCTCTGAGTTCTAATCCCAGTTCTGCACAAAGAAACCAATCCAAGACAAAAGTACTTCAAGAGAACTTGGACCAAATGCTCAGCAAATCAGGTTTGTTGCCTGGCCTTGATGTCTCACTTCCTGTACCTAATTCTTGCCTTAGTCCCAGTGAGCATTTATTACGTGCCTGCCACATAACATTGCGCTAAGTGCTTCCCACCTGCTGGCTGATTTGATTGATCTTCCCACAACCATAGCAGGTGATATGGTTTGGATTTGTGTCTCCATCCAAATCTCATGTTGAATTGTAATCCCCAATGATAGAGAAGGGGACCAGTGAGAGGTAACTGGATTATTGAGGCAGATTTCCCCGTTGCTCTTCTCATGATAATGAGTGAGTTCTCAAGAGAGCTGGTTGTTTAAAGTGTGAGTACCTCCCTGTTCGCTCTCTTCCTCCCGCTCTAGCCATGTAAGGCTTGCCAGCTTCCTCTTTCCCTCCACCATGATTGTAAGTTTCCTGAGGCCTCCCCAGCCTCCTGTACAGCCTGTGGAACCATGATCCAATTAAACCTCTTTTCTTTATAAATTGCCCAGTTTCACATATTTATTTATAGCAGTGCAAGAATTGACTAGTACAGCAGGTATGATACCCACATGACAGATGGGGAAATTGAGGCTTGAGAGATGATTTGCCTGACAACAAAGCTATCACTCTCAACTCCTGTGCTAAGCAGACTCCCAGAGCCTCTGTAACTACCCAGCTTCCACCATAGCTTCTGTCACTACCCGGTTAATTGTGCTCCCAAGTCAGATCTCATCTTCTCTTTAAGCCCTAAACCCTGGCCTTTAAAAATCAGGTATCCTTTCACCATGATGCTTTGGTGGGGAGATAGCACATCCATTATTCCAAAAGAACAGGCCTTGTGATTAGAAAACCACTCCTTTCTCTCCAGGTCATTATTCTTTCTGGGGAATCACTAAATCCTGCTAAGCCTCTACTACTCAAAATATGGTCTCTGCACTAGCAGGAGCAGCAGCACCTATGACTTACTAGAAATGTAAATTTTGGGGCCCCACCCTGGACCTACTGCATCAGAATCTCTCAGGATAGGCTCAGGAATCATGTTTTAATAACTTCTCCAGGTGGCTCTGATGCATGCTGAGGTTTGAGAACCACTGGCCTAGATGGGATGCCTCAGGTGCTTCAATGATAACACAGTAGTGTGCATTTACCACAGACTGCAGGCTCTATAAGATATCCCGACAAAGGACAACAAAGACAGAGAGGGTGGCACTTCTGTGTCCAAAAATGTGTAAATATTGCAAATTCTGTTTCCCCCTTGGAAATTCTTAAAGATATTGTCATATTCAAGACCAGAAAGAGTCCTGCAGTAGGATAAGCTGCTTAAATTTACTCAACCATTCTCTCCCGAATTCAGGTTTATTTTTAATTATGGAGCTTTTCTACTTTTTCATAATTTCAACTTTTCAGGGGATACATGTTCAGGTTTATTACATGGGCATATTGCATGACGCTGAGGTTTGAGGGTCAAATGATCTCATCATCCAAGTACTGAGCATAGTACCCAATAGGTAGGTTCTCAACCCTCACCTTCTAGTAAGCCCCACTGTCGATGTTCCCGTCTTTATGTCCATGTGTACCCAATGTTTAGCTCCCACTTCTAAGTGAGAACATGTGGTATTTGATTTTCTGCTTCTGCATTCAATTGCTTAGGATAATCACCTCTGGCTGCATACATATTGCTGCAAAAAACATGATTTCATCCTTTTTTATGGCTGTGTAGTATTTCATGGTGTGTGTGTACCAGAGTTTCTTTATCCAGACCACTATTGATCAGCACCTAGGTCAATTACCTGTCTTTGGTATTGTGAAAAGTACTGCTATGAACATTCAACTTCATGTGTCTTTTTGATAGAACAATTATTATCCTTTGAATATAAACCCAGTAATGGAATTGCTGGGTTGAACAGTAGTTCTAAGTTCATTGAGAAATCTCCAAACTGTTTTCCACAGTGGCTGCACTAAATTACATTCCCACCAATAGTGTGTAAGGGTTTCCTTTTGTTTAAAGCCTTGCCAGTATCTATTATTTTTTGTCTTTTTTTTTTTTTTTTTTGTGAGACAGAGTCTTGCACTCTAGTCCAGGCTGGAGTACAGTGGCGTGATCTCGACTCACTGCAACCTCTGCCTCCTGGGTTCAAACGATTCTCATGTCTCAGTCTCCCAAGTAGCTGGTATTACAGGTGCCCGCCACCATGCCCAGCTAATTTTTTTACATTTTTAGAAGAGATGGGGTTTCACTATGTTGACCAGGCTGGTCTCAAATTCCTGATCTCAAATGATCCGCCCACCTCAGCCTCCCAAAGTGCTGAGGTTACAGGTGTGAGCCATCTCACCTAGCCTTGACTTTTAAGTAGTAGCCATTCGGATAGGTGTGAGGTGGTATGTCATTGTGGTTTTGATTTGCATTTCACTAATGATCAGTGATACTGAGCATTTATTAATATGTTTGTTGCCCACTTGTGTGTCTTCTTTTGAGAAGTGTCTGTTTATGTCCTTTGCTCACTTTTTAATGGGATTATTTTTGCTTGTTGAATTAAGTTATTTATAGATTCTGGGTATTAGGTCTTTGTTGGATGCATAGTTTGCAAACATTTCCTCCATTCTATAGGTTGTCTATTTACTCTGGTGATATATATTTTTTTCCTGTGCAGAAGCTCCTTAGTTTAATTAGGTCCCACTTGTCAATTTTTGGTTTTGTTGCAATTGCTTTTGAGGACTTAGCCATAAATTGTTTGCCAAGGCTGATGTCATGGACCTTTTCTTTGACAAAATACCTGTTGATATCCCAAGGAACTGGTAATGACTAGCATACTTTGAAGTGTTGATCACTATGATCCTCAACTGTAGATGACCCTAGCTTGAGCACATTTCATCAGAATTCATTTCCAAGGGCTGTATCAGAAACTGAGAAACATCATACAGAATTGTTTTAAAAAAATCACTTTTGGATCCATACTGAGCCCTGTGTTGCACAATTCCAAGGGACAGCCCTGTAAACAGAGTTCCCTGGAGTTGGGCAACCTTGAAGTGTGGACCTATCGTCAAATATTGGATTAATTAAAGGCAAAGGAGCTAAAATGTTCCATCTATCAGAAATAATTTAGGATCTAGGGGCTTGGAGGAGTCTAAAGAGAGGGTTTCCAAGATATTTAACTCTTCTAACTTCATGGAAAATAGTTCAGGATGAACTTGCCAATTATAACTAAGCCAATAAATACAATTACATTAAGTATGGTCATATTCCTACTCTTTTGAGCCTAGCTAATTTTACATTTTGAAACCATCTGATGAGAACACTTTGTATTTAGGTAGCATCTTTCATCCCCAAGTCTACTTGAGAGATGATTGACAAGAAAATTTCCCAATGTGGGAGGTCCCTTCTCTGATGGAATGGTAAGTCTCTAACAGAAGAATGAAATTTGCTGACACCGAAGTCACTGGCTAACTATTGAAGATGGTATCAAAGCTAATCAGCAGACAGAAGAGCCAATCTGGACAACATGACTGTGGGCATTATATTTTTGCAAATTAATTTAAGAAAAATAAAAGGAACAGCTATTTCTTGTTCTCTTTGTGGTGCTCTAAGAACTTCACATTTAATCATGTGATGCCTGCTACCTCCAGGCCCCACTCATGCCTGAGAAGTGCCCCAAATTATTTTGCATTAGATGCTGGTTCCAAGTTCAGCAGGGAACCAGAAATGTTAGAGGCACATAAAAGTTGGGCATAGGGAAGAGGTGAGAAGGGCCAGCTTTGAGTTCCCTTCTACTTGGCAGGTGTCTTCTTTTACTTTTATTTTCAAACAAAGTTTATTATTTTCTCCTCTTTGAGAAGAATACATTCTTATTATAGAAAGTTTGGCAAAAATAGAAATGCAAGAAGTAAAGAAGCTCCCGTCATCCAAAGACAATCACTATTAACAATTTGATGTATTTCCCTCCAGTCTTTTTTCTATGCATTTTAAAAAACAGAATTACAGTCACACACATTTTAAAAAACAGTATGTACAGTCCTGATTGCAGGGTATTGTGGTACAACCTAGGCATATGCCCATGTTTTTTTTCAAACCCTACATGAACAAATGACACCATATACACTTAAAGGCAAGGACAGTGTCAGTTCTAGCTCATCATAGTGACACCAGGACCTAGTACAGAGCCTAGCACAAAGTAAATGTAGTTGAACAAAATAACAATGAATAGTAGGTCATGAAGTGGATATACCAGAATTCATGTAACCTTGCTTCCAATGCAGACATGAAAGTGACTCCAATTGTTTGCTGTGTTAGCCCATGCTTAAATTCTGTTATGTTCATTTTCTTTTTCTATGTTTGGATTATCTAAAGCAGACACTGTCAGCATCTAGCCATTTTTCCTTCAACTATTCTGAGGGTTACCTGCAGACAGTCCCTGGACAGTCTGCTGGCTTCCTGTGTCACCTGTCTGAGTTTGTTCTCTGGTGGTGGAAGCACACTTAGTCTAGGGACATGTGGAATAACCTGGATGTGCCCATGTTAATGTCCCTGAGCAAACCCCAGCCAATGGGGGTGGGAGTTACTGGGTAAACATCCCAGCTTCCTTGTTCCTCAGGTGACAACTGTAAGGTGTGCTCTACACAGTTTGTCAAGTGGTTCTAAGAAGATGGAACCCCCAACTACACATAGTGTCCAACTCATTAGGATGTCCATATATTGGCTTTCCTTTCCTGGGATTACCTCCCAAAGAAAGTGCTTGCACCAAACCCTTGTCTCAGGCTCTACTTCAAGGGACCCCCAACTAAATTACTAAAGTTGGATAGAGTCTCAGAAGCAGAATTACTAAGTTAAACCAGATGGATTCCTTACAGATTCAGGAAACATATAGATTGGCAAGTAATTTCAATATGCGGTTTTCAGAGCTCTTTTACTAATCTCTAATTATACTCAAAGAATCTAGACCCTGAACTAGACTCTCAGGAAGAGGAGAAAAAGAAGTCAAAGCACTTACCTGCCAGGTCTGCACTGTAGGATCCTTAAGCAGTTTCATTTGAGTTTGTTCTTTTGTTGTTCATTTTTCTCTGCTGTTTGCTTTGCTTCTTTTTCTCCTGTGTTCCTGGACAGAGGCCAGTGGTTATAGAATTTTCCTTTTTGTCTCTACAAATGGAAAGAGAGAGGGAATTGACTACATCAGAGAAAAGAGTCTGGGAGGAAAGATGAGTGAAACGTTGCTTTGCAATATTTCAGCCTTGGGTCTCTGTAAGAACCAGAGTTTCGTATTTTCAAGGAAAATGAAAGAAATAGACTGTGCTATAAAGAGGTTTTTGTCATGATTAAACTCTTGCAATCTATGAAGAGTATGCACAGTTGTGTTCCAAAATAAAGCTGCATGTTTGGGGATTGTCATAGTGACCTAGAAAGCACGGTTTCTCCAGGGAAACCCAGGAATAAAATTTCCTAATAAACAGCTTTACTGCTACGGCCATGGCTGCACACAGAAAAAAGACCGAGCCTGTTTTCCCAAAAATGAGAGACAAATTACCCTTTCTCCTAAGATTTCCTGGACATTCCAAGAAATCTTGCTGGATGGACATGGAAAATAGATATCTGCACACTCACCTTTTGTGTCCAGGTGAGGAGTTTTCATCTATCCAGTTTTTGCACATTACATGTGATGAAGACTTTTTCTTTTGTTTTTGTGGTTTACAGAATAAAGAGAAGGATGCCTCGGTCAAGGTCAACTTAAAGTCAGTTGTTAACTTAGACATGTCCTTCCTCCAACCATAAAATGTCAGATGCCTCCCAATTGCTCTAGGTCCATGCAGCCTTTCTAAAACTTTCCCAAGCTCTTCCCCACTCTTGAAAATTCTAACTTACTCATAAATCCATTTTGGGGGAATGGAATCACATCACACCCACAAACTGGATGCTTGGCTGCCTGTGGGAGCAACTCCAGCAGAGTTCTAGGTTGGGCTGATGAGGGAGCATCCAGTGTTGTGGTGGAGGAGCCTGTGTGGCAGAGATGGCTTCATGTTAGGAAACCTGACTTCCTTTTCCTTCTTGGATGCACAGCTAGACAACACATCCCAGCCTCCATCACTGTTCCGTGGGCCACAGGATTGGCAGAGGGGAGACCTATGTCATTTCCAGCCCTGGGTCTGTCTTCTGTACCCCTTCACACTCTGCGTTCCCACCACTCTTACAACTGGCTGTGCAGCACTCCAAAGCCCCATGTAATGAGAGAAAGTGACTGCAGAAGCCTGGTCCTTAAGTCATGGCACGGGAGTGACCCATGCAAGAGAACTCCTGGCCAGGGACATCAACACAAGATGTTACATGACTGAGAAATCGTTCTTTTCATCATATGAAGCCATTGACTTTTGGAGTTATTTGTTATTGCAATTAATCTACTCTGACTCATACATACTGCAAGTATCGGTTGCCTCTTGGCATGTGTATGAGTTCATGTGGAAAGCAGAGTCAATTCTACTGTTTGTCCCACCGAGCTCACCAAAGTTACTTGCATGAAGGATCCTTCAGTCACAAAACAGTGAGAAGGACATGCAAAAACCATGTGATCAAAGCTTGTTCTCAATATCATGGGTGCACAGGCATGGAAGTGTTCAGTTCAACCGTGACCACACGGACGTGAGGTCACATGGCATGAGGAAGGCAGTGACTCCAATCAGATGTGCAACCCATAGAGCCCCAGATCGACTTTTGGACTATCTTTGCACTTAATGAAGCATCGGTCTGACATCCATTAGCAACCAAGAAGCAGTTGGAATCTATATTGCAGTCCCTTAAGACACTACATTACAATCCAAAGCAAAACGTGCAATTCCTTCTCCCCTTCTGTGATGTAGTGCACACTCACGGCTGCTTCCCAAGCCTCTCTTCTCCCCTATGCCACACCCACCCCCATAAAAGCTCTCCCTAAACCCATCCCAAGCTGTTATTCTAAACTTCTCCATCTCTTCCTGCCTTTCCTGAGCTACTCTTTTGTCCCAATAAACAACACTCCACCTTCTCCTCTGCAAATCAAGCCCGGCTTTCTGTCTTGTCTGGACTTAACATTTCCTGTTACGATTCATAGGCTCAATTTGTGAGTTGATCACAGACCCAGAAACGTCCAAAAATGAAAACATATTCTTCTTAGGGGTGTGTTGAGGGAGTGGCTATAAATATTTACACATTATTATCATTGCTTTTTTTGGATCACAAATAGATTGTCAACTGCACTGCTTGTGAGTTAGGCAATCTTGGGTAAATTCTTCAACATCCCTTAGCCTCAATTTCCTGCCTTGTAAAATGGGGTTTTTAGACCTTCTCAGGATTCCGGCGGGGAGCAAATGAGATGTGGCATGTGAACATAGTTTGCATAAACCCAGCAGTAAGCAATGTTTTTTTTGCCCTTTCTGAACTTGTGGCTCTTTTGCTCTATATGAGCAGAACTGAAGATGCAGGCCTAGCCCAATGACAAAAAGGAGGGTAAACTGAGGTGCCAGGAATCAGCAGCACCTGGTTTTGATACCAGTTCCTCTGGATCTTACTCTTGAGTTTCCTGGTCAACTTTCAAGTGACCTTGAAGAAGGAACTGCATTTCCTGAGCCTCCAGCAGAGCGTTGCCACCACAAGGGAAACATGCCCACCCCTTGTCCCCCAGGGTGGGTTGTGAAGGTTAATGAATTGGTATTTGTGAAGTGCTTTGAGATCCCTGGATGAAAGGCCCTATGAAGTCAAAAGCGTTGAGAATGATTATTAAATTGCCTTGCCTGAGGTCAGACAGCACAGGACGAGGGGAGCTAGAAAGGGAAGACTCGTTCCCTTTCTTCCATTCCCCTGCTAGAACAACTAAGACCGTAACCTGTTCTTGTTAAGATGGGCTGTCCCTCTGTGGGTGGATGTCCTCGGGCCTCACATCCTGTCTCCTTTATTCCAAGCACCCTGGTTAGGACCAGGCTCCGGCTCCTCACCAGCCTGCTCATTGGAATGCTAGACAGCTCCCTTGCTCTTGGGGAGAGCTCTGGTTTGCTGGGTTTTTAGAAGCCTGGGGAAACTGTCATGTGAGGGACAGACATTTTTACTTGACCCTGAGACCCTTCTTGAGAAAGAAGGGGCAGTTTCTCCTGTGCCAGCTGGATACCAAAACAAAGGAGGAGCTCTGCTGTGGCTGAATTTGGGGGGTTGCATTCTGCACCAACCAGCTCTATTCTATATCCCATTTTCTCTCTCTCTCTCTGTCTTTTGCTTTTGTTTTCCATGCAACCAGTTTGGCAGTTGCAATATTTGTTTTACAAACATTTCCTCCATACCTTTGTTTTTTTCTTTCTCCCACGTTGGCTATTGTATAGATACCTCATTGCAATTCAGACACCTGTCACTTTCGGATGTCAGTGTGGCTGTTGCCACACTGATTAGTTAAGATGAAGAAAAAAAATGCAGTTCCATATAAATAAAAAATTAGAGACTGTCACATTGTTGAAAAAGGGCCCACCTCCCAATACCAGATCTCCAGATCTCAGCAAAGCGGCGTCCTTCTGTTTCCTAGGTATCCCAGCTAAGGGGACCACTTATAATGTCTTGTTTTTAGTGATTAAGTGGTTAATGATTTAATGAACTAAAAAAAAAAATCTCATTTGTTGCTTCCCTTGGACTTGGAAAAAACCTCAAAGAGCTGATTTTCTGTGTACCTCAGTCCAATATTGCTACCTGCTGGGATACGAACACAGTCTCTAAATAAATTGCTAGTGGCCTTAGGCGGGTGGAAGAGTCTCCCTTTGATCCTGCTCGAGCGGATGAAGTCAAATGTTCAATCAATCAATCACGTTCATAACTTGCAGCTACAATCGAGCTGACAACAGCCTATTATTTATTTTTAAAATCATATATTTCATTATTGCAAAACACACAGGCTCTCACGAGGGGGAAAAGACTAAATTATTGATAAACCGAATAGATGACGGAGTTTGTTGTTTCTGACATGCTTGTCACTAACTATTGTCAGGAAGGATTTACTAAGATGTAGAGTCAGGAAAGTTGGCCAGGGATGTGTGTCTCGCCAAAGCAGAGACGGGGAGAGGAAACTCTAATGGCCTCTCTCTCTCTTATTGAATTATTGTAGGTAAAAGGCAGCTGAAGGCAGAACAGGTTTCTATTGCAAAGCAACACTTGAAAAGCCCCCAATTTGATTGCTACAGAGCAGGAGATTTGGTTCTCAAAATAGCCATGCGTTTGGGAAATGAATTTTTGCTGGTGTCTGTACATTCCTGGAAATAACAATTGTAACTCTCCAGCATTCCCACATGGGCCGGGGCCAGGCATATTTATTCAATATTTTGTGTTGGGGTGGGGGCTGGGGGAGGCGATGTGCAAACGCAGCCTGAAGCAGCCAACGTGGAGGAGAACAGCTGTGGGTTCCTCTTGCTTTGGGAGGTGGGAGAAGGTGTCCACCTGCTGCACCTCTGCCAGGCCCCTGAGCTCGCAGGGCATTCTTAATGGAGGTGTCTTCCCTATGGACCTGCGATTGAACTTCTCTAATGGGTTTAGGAGAAGGAAGAGCAGTCAGAAAACTGCTGACCACTCCTTTCCGTGTTCTTCTCTCTTTTCTGTTTTCTGGGTCACTAGCTGGGGAGGTCGTGGCAAGCTGAGATCTTAAAGCTGCCACTGACCCCCTCGTCTGAACAGTGAGGAATTGGACTGGAAACTCTCAGCGCCGCATTGTCAACTGGCTGTCACCTCCACCATATGGAGGAGGTTGCTCCTGGATTTGCTGGAAGAAAGAGCTCCCTGGTCTAAAGGAAGCAGAGATGTTTTGTTAAGGGAACTTACATGTGCACACAGACAGATCCAATCCTAGAGAACAAGTACCATTAAATTGGAACAATAACAGCCATGGAACTAAAGATTCCTAACACCTCCCCCCCACCCCCAGTGGTACTTCCTGAGCACAAAGACAATGTAAGTAAAATCTAAGCTCCTTGGGAGGTTCAGTGAAGATTTGACTTGCACTCCTAGATTATTCACTACTTACAAGATGATCTCCCAGTTGCTGGGGTGGGGAGAGACAGTGCTGCATGTATAACCTAGAATCAAAGTTTCCTCAAGGCCAAAGGGCCTTCGGAATTAATCTGTACCCCCATTTCACAGATGAGAAAACTGAAAGTCAGAGAAATTGGAATCAGATATCCAGTTAGCAGCAGTTAGGGGACCAGACCCTGGGCCTCCAACCCCTTCCCTGAGGTGGACCCGGACGCTGTTAATAGAGCTTAGATCAGAAAAGAGGTGATTTGATTCCTTGTAGAATGTTCTATCTCCCACATTCTGGTGCTTGCAGGTGGAATATTCCATCATGTTCATTTGGTTTTAAGATACTAACTTCATTTAGAAGCCAAACAACTGTAAATCTCACTCAATCACTCGTGCTTTTGCAATGCTGACCTTTGACAATGAGTGGGCAAGGATATTACAGGATTAGGATTTGGAAGTAACTTCTGAATCCATAAGAAGACAACTGAACCCATCTTCCGGGAGTCGGGGGCGCTTGCTTTCAGCTCTGTGCTACCAGGTCTCTGGGGTGATGGGCTTGGCAAAAGCTGCCTCTTCTGACCTTCTGACCATGAGGTGAGGAGTGGTCGTGACAAAGTCCTTGACCACACTTCAGTCAGGCTCCTTGCCCTCTGCTCAGATGGGTGTCCACCTCAGCTCTGGTCCTTGCTGGGCCTGCACATCCCAGTTTTAGAGAAAGTCCTGCTGAGTTGGTTTAGAAAAAATCTCCCACCCTTAATATCTGTTAACCATAGGCTGGATTCAGCAAGAATCCTCTCAGTCCATTTAGCAAGAATCTCTCTCAACATTTGATGAATCTCCTTAGCAATTTTCCATCCACTGACCCCCACACCTCCACCCCACAAGCCTACTCCCTGACTATAAATCTCCGCTTGCTCTGTTTTATTCTGTATGGCTCCAGTTCCATGCGAGATCTCTTTTCCACTACTGCAATAGGATTCTGAATAAAATTTGTTTTTTACCACTTGAACTACTGTCCAGCTCTGATTTCTCTTTGGCAGTCTACACATCATTCAAGTCAACTTCTAAGTCCAAAGTTATGCATAAAATTCTATGCAAAATCCTATTCAGTAGTATTTTCCATTCAATTTGTTTTTTGAACATTTTGCCATTTAGGATGGCACATATGGAAATTGGATTGACCAAAGCCAGTGATGCCCCAGAAGAAACCATTCCTTATCATCTTCATGATACAGCAGAAATAAATCTTCACAGGAATCAAAAACACTGAAACAAAACAGCAACAACAATAACAACGAACATGGCTTCACTGGAACAAAGAAAGCTGTTGAACTTGGGTGTGGCATGGAATCTCTCTGCACCGCGGTTTCCTCATCCATTCAATGGGGAAACTGATTCCTCTTCTCCACACCCAGTTGGGGCAGATTGCTATGAGGATCTATACCCAATGTGTCAGTGAGGGGAGGGAAAAAATAAGCTTAAAGTGCACAACAGATGTAGAGCAGGAGCATTATTGGGTGGTGGGAATTTACTATAGATGAGAGAAAGCCTGCTGCAAATGTAAGATTACATTTTTAATTACCTTCAGATGCTGACCTATGTAAATAGGCCAGTTATGCCTCTTTGGGAGGGGATACGAGAGAAGGATGGAATGGGACTCATTAACTTCCTGGCAATGCTTTTTTGTAGGGGCAGTTTTAAGAAAAACCTTTAGGAGAGGGAAAAACAGCCACCTCTGTTCACAGCTGCAATGGCAGAGAGATGTGAAAGAGCCTGTCCTTCCTCTTTTCATCCTTTTCTGTTTTCTGGATTGGGAGGTGCAATTGTCCACTTACAGCACATGGCAACTCCTCTTTGGCAATGTCCATAAACATTGCAGTGCAGGCGTTTCCTGTGTGTGTGTGTGTGTGTGTGTGTGTGTGTGTGTGTGTGTGTGTTTTCCTTTTGAAGCTTGTTTGCTACACCCTTTGGTGAGAGTTGCACCTCAAGGAGGGCTGGAGTACCTGCCTGGTGTTGGATTGTGCAAGGCCAGACAGATGGCTTTTTTTACCCCTGGCAAGATTAAGACTCTAATAAAGTATGATTTTAATAATAGTCTCTCTCCCAGTCCTGGTCCCCTTGGGAGCCTCCTGTGATTGGTCAGTTGGACGACTATAATGGGCACTAATTATACCTGGAAGCTAAGGTATAGCAGGCCTCACTTACAAAGCCCTTGGTGATGAGGATTTTAGTAAGCACAATGAGATGAAAACAACTTTATCTTTCCAAAAAGACAAAGGAATCACTTCTTGAAAAATGAACAACGTAAGAAAACAGTTAAACAGAGGAATGAGAAATGAAACAGAAATACTTCCAGCTTTTTGCTGATGAGGAGAGAAGAGGCGGATTTGGGTTAAGATTAACCCTGTGTGGACTACAGCAGACTTAGTTGAGAGCAGTCATCAGCTCTTCCTGGATGGATGCCAAGAATGATCTGAGGACAAAGTGACTACCAATAAAGCGAATTCTCAAGTGTGAAAGCCAAACATGGCCCTTCTTTCTAGGTCCTAAATATGTATATTGAATGCAAATATGTACTTATGTACATTGAGGCTCCAACCTACACCCAGACACAAAAGCTCTTAGTAAGGCTCTTTTTCTTCCAAATGACTCATGAGCAGCTATGCCCCAGACTGTGAGGCTGATCTTCATGCAGCTCCTCCCCCTAGAATTTGTCAACCAGGAGTATTCAGCAAGGCCAGGATGACTGTAGGAGAGTGTGCAGAAGAGGGAGCTTGTGCACAGGGAGGCAACAAAGGCCACATGAGTTCCAAAAGGAACTTCCTGGAAGGAGGGGTGCTGAGCATAGGTAATGGGGAGCAGGAGGAAGCTGTCCAGGTAAGGGAGAATTGAGACTTGTGTGTTGCCAGAGGAGAGCTGATGCCAGTGTTCAGTGCATAGGACTGGATTTTCCACTGATTTCCTTCCTACAGCTGGCTTGCTGCTTCATGATTTCGGAATGGCCCAATTAGGCAGGGCCGTGGTAGCTTAGTATTGCCCTGCTCTTTGAAACATCTAGCCACATGGACCCTGGGCACCTCCAGGCCTAGACTACAATAGCCTCTCTGTATATCCAGGTGTTTCACATCCAGGAAGCAAACAATTTTGTGGCAGACAATTTCATTTGGTTCCATCACTGAGCCAGTGAGTCCAGGAGCCCAAGTTCAATGTTCTTAGACTTGTCCACAGTCCCCATGGGGTCCAACCTAGACAATTTGCTGGCCTTGATTCCTACGGTTCTACCACTGTTTACTCTGATTGAGCCACTGGCCTTCTTGCTGTTCTGCACACAAGCCTTACTCCTGCTCCAAGATCCACTTGCTCTTCTCGCTGCCTGGAACATTCATCCCCTAGAGAGCTTTGCGGCTCCCCGCTCACTTCCTTCGGGTCTCTGCTCAAAGGCATGTTGGTTGTCAAGCTGTCCCTGAGCATACTGTACAAAATGCAACAGCCTCCTCTCCCTAAGGCCTCACTCCCTCCTCCCCACCCCCTAGAGATTTTTCTGCAAAGTGTTTATTGCTATGTAAACATTCTGTTCCCATTCTGTTCACTTGTTTATGTGTTTACTGTCTATCTTCTCTACTAAATGAAACTTCATGAGAGAGAAGACTTCATTTTGTTCATGCAACAATCCCAGAACTTAGCACAGTGCTTGGTCTGTAGCTGGTGTCAAAAAACAAACAAAAAAATGTTTGGGTCGGGCATAGTGGCTCATTTCTGTAATCCCAGCACTTTGGGAGGCTGAGGCGGGCAGATCATCTGAGGTCAGGGGTTCAAGACCAGGCTGGCCAACATGGTGAAACCCTGTCTGTACTAAAAATACAAAAATTAGCCAGGCATGGCGGCAGGCGCCTGTAATCCCAGCTACTCAGGAGGCTGTAGCAGGAGAATCTCTTGAACTCGTGAGGCAGAAGTTGCAGTGAGCCAAGACTGTGCCATTGTACTCCTACCTGGGCAACAAGAGTGAAACTCTGGTTCAAAAAAAAAGTTTTTTTAACTGAATTTGAATGAAAATCCCCACATACACTAGTTTAGCTGGAACTCTTCTCACACCACATTCTAAGGCAGCTTCTGAAGACATGCTCTTGGGGGATATTTGAAGGGACCAGCCCTTTCTTTGCTATAACCAAAACATGAATATGGCCCATGGATGGTACTGAAAGGATGTGATTAAAAACTAAAAGTAGATGTGGACGACAGAGATCTTGCCCTCTAGCAGCTGACTGAGTAGAACCTTCAAAGTTGCCTTGCGTGGGTCTTTGTCACTTTTGATCTATTTTAGCAGAAAGTGGTATCTAGACTTTTTGCCAGAATATCGATCATTTCACTAGATTCTACTAGTCCAAGTTGTCAGAGAAGAAAAAGGGATATTATGTTGTTCAACAGAAGTAGACTAAAATAGGCAGCCTCAGTTCCTGTCTTTCCTTTTGCAGTGAATAATAGCAGTACCTCCTGGCCACACTCTGGGCTTCCAACCCAGGCTCACTGGGATAGATTGTGTTACTCACAATTCTTCCTCCCCTCTTGCTCTTTCATTGTTCACTGTGAGTTCCCATACCATTGATGTTATACTTGACCATGGGACTTGCTTTGGCTATATAATAGGGACAGAAGTGACAGTGTGCCAGTTCTCAGCCTAGGTCTTCAGAAGAAGCAATTTTTTGTTTCTACCTTCCCTTCTTGAGGTTCTAACGTTCAACATGAGAGGAGCCTAAAGAGCCAGCAAACAAAGAATGAAAGCCACAAGGAGGAGACCTGAATTTAGGCCATAGCTTGAAGCAGAACTGCCCCAGCCAACCCACAGGAGCGTGAGTGAAAAAAGCACATTTGTTGTTGAGAGTTTGATATTGTTTGTTATTCAGCATTATTACAGCAATAGCTGACTAATACACTCATTAAGAGCTTTCTAGTGGTCAAGAAGGATTTTACTATACTTCTCTCCACCCTTTTATTCCAATGACCAGCCTTAAAAGGTACAGGTACCAAAAGTACCTCTATCAAATGTACTTTTGGTACTGTTACCAATGTTGTATCAAGAAAAAGGCATTACCTAAGAGTAACTGGTGTATCTGGAAGGTACGAGGCAGACAAAGAAAGGTAAAGCATAGATTATGCAGGAGATGGGCAAGATAATGACTGATACATTTTGACTTTTGAGCTGTCATTACTAAGATAGATTGGTTTTGCTTGCCTTTTGTCCTATATTTCAAAAGCAAGTCTCTGAATTATTGACTACTTTGGTAAACTCAAACACTCTCTAATTAATGATCTAAGTTTTCCTGGATAAAGAAAAAAAGGCTTCATCAGAGTAAAAGCTTTCATCATGTGACTGTTTTCTTATTTAATCCTCATCCTGTTTGAACAACAAGGCTTTGGGTCGTCCTTGCCATCGAGCAGTAGGAACTCTGAAAGGGAGGGAGAGAGTAGGACAGAGTTGCTGGAAGATAAACTGAGATCATGACTTTCTTTTAGATTTTAGAAGTTTCTCTTGGGCACCTTTACACAAGTGCAGAGTGATGCTCACTTCTAGAATAAGACCCCAGAGTCTCATCATCTTCTGCCAGAGGATAATGCCAACATTTTTGGTGGCTGAATAGTGTAACACACATGACCCTTCCATTTTCTGGCTCCATCTAGTATTAATACTAACTAACATCAGTTGAATGTCTACTAAGTGCTGCATGCATGATGGGCATGTCATGTGTGGTACCTCATCTGCATCAGCCCTGTATAAGATGTACCATTATTGACTTCATTTTACTCATGATAGAGCAGATATAGAAATGTTAATCCACTCGAGATCATGCAGCTTGTGAGTCAGGGACCAGATTCAGACTCAGGCAGTCTGCACCTGAGTTGGTGTTCTGAACCACTGGGTAACAGAAGCTTTCCTCTGAGTTTCTGACAAAAGTATTATCTACAGCTCCTGGCTCCTCACCAGCTACCAAAAGGTCAGCTGAGCACCAAAGGATGCATGGTCCTTTATTCATTCACACACACTAAAATCTCTGCTTGGGTTAAAGAAATGCCTTGGATTATCAGAAAAGCATGGACCTTGGTTTTTCCTGGTTATTGTACTGAACTGTACTTGGGGCAGGTGGGCCATCGACTTTCACTGAGGATGCTGTAGCTGAGGATAAAGTAGATGTATCACTTTGTCACTTGGTACAGTAAAGATATCACTGGGGCTTTGTCCTTGATGTAACCCAGTGACTACTGCATGAAGATTTATGGGAGAAGGTTCTCTGAGGTATAATATCCAACTTATAGGTATGGATGCACCTTTAGACACCTGTAGTCTTTCCCACTTCACATCAACTCTCAGGAACTTAGAGACAAATGTCTTTCCCACCTCTAGCACATGGAGAGAGTGTCACAGCCCCAAATTTGTGAGTTACCTCCCTCTCCAGTCACCAGAGGAATCTTCTAGCTTTTTCATTGCCTTCCTTTTTTCACCTGTTTTTAATTGTTCTTGCTCTACATGTAGGAATACATGTATGATTTGTATAATTCTATGCTTCTCCAGCTTAGGGCATTGATATGGTATCATCTCTTCTATTTTTTCAGTTCATTATTTGAACACCATCCACTTACTGCTAGCAGAATGTCCATCTTGAGGGCTTCCTCATTTCTAAACCCCGAGTATTTAAATGAAGAAGTGAATATTTTAAATCCTTCCTCTAATTGCTGAACAAACAGAGAATTGTGGTGGCTGAGTGTTTTGCTGATTTGTTGTTGTGGCCACTGCCATGGGGTGTCCCTGCTGGTCCTTCACAACTACTGTGTTCAAGATCCCTGCCAGGACCTCAGCATGTTGCACCAGGGACTTCAGGTTTGTTCTTTTAATTCACTATCATGAATAGTCAATTCATTCTCAAAGCACGACAAAGGCCAGGGTACCAGCCATCAGCACACACCATGCTGGGCCAGTCTCCCTACCCTGACAAAACTCCTGGGATCCTGTGATGAGCCTGGGTTGTTAGCTCAGGATGAGACTACCTTTTCTGATCTCTACCACCAAGAAGTTCTTTTAGGGACTCCCTTATTTTCTTTCTTTCTAGAGAACTTTGGCCAGGGCTTTGAATCTCAGGGAGCAGTGCATAAGGTTCTAATATCATCCTTCCCAGAAGGTCCTGAGCTCCTAATGCAAATGAGTGTTCCCCATTCGGAGCTAGCATCCCACTGAGGGCCAATGGAGCTTCCAACATCAGTGCCTGGCTGACCTCACACACATTGCATGGGGGCCTGATCGTTGAGACATCTGGCCTTGTGCAACTTGGCTGCCAATAGCTGCATTTGGCATCATTCAATCACTTATCCACTGGGGACTATTTGGTAAGTGCCTACTGTGTGTCAGGGCTGGGGATGTAGCCTCTGATAGGATGGGAATGGCCCCTGGCCCTTAAGAAGCTTACAATCTAGTGAGGGAATATAGGCAATGAGGTATTAAAAACTAAGGCATTTACAAACATTGATAAGTATGAGGATAAATAGAAGAAATGATTAGGGTCTCCATCCTGGGTAATTGGTCAGCGCACTGCAGAGTTCTCAGAAGCTGAAAAGCTCAGTGAAAGTGGAAAGCAGGAAGAACTTGTAGAGGTTTCTGCCACATGAAGGGGGGTCTGTCTCCGAAGGGGTAACTAGGGGTACTTCTATAGAGAATGAGCCAGAAGTCTTTAATGAGGTTCATTCTTATTGCCTTTGGAACAAAAGTTAAAGAAGTAAGAACTGTGTAGATCAAAGTGGCCTTGGAGACCTTGTTGTCCAACACCGTCTTTTCTTTTGGAGAAGAGTGATAACTGACATTCAGAAAAAG
Organism: Plecturocebus donacophilus; assembly: GCA_004027715.1. Classification (NCBI taxonomy): domain Eukaryota; kingdom Metazoa; phylum Chordata; class Mammalia; order Primates; family Pitheciidae; genus Plecturocebus; species Plecturocebus donacophilus. The sequence goes on along the minus strand of PVKP010000880.1, from coordinate 124,654 downwards.
GAAATAAACAGGACAAAGTCACACAGAAAGTGATAGAAGAATTAATCCTATCTTCCACACAAGAAGAAGGCCAGGTCTTCCATTATTACAAAACCTTGAGCCTCAAAAGAAGAGAAGATCTCTCCATGAGACTTTACCATGAAGAAAGCAAAGTGATCAACTTTCCTTCTTTGCGTGGATAACCCTCTTAATCTTTTAACTCTAAAGTGATAAGCATGAAGACAAAAAACTAAGTTGTTATTTGATGACAGTGTCATGCTCTCAGATGAGTTCTGAGATCACTTACCTTCAGAATGTCTGTAAAGTAAATACAGGTTGAATATTCCTTACTCAAAATCCTTGGGAACAGAAATGTTCTTTTTGATTTGGAGTATTTTCAGATTTTGAAGTATTTGCATTATACTGATTGAGTATCCCTAATCCTAAAATCTGAAATGCAAACTGCTCCAATAAGCGTTTTCTTTGGGGATCAGATCGTAGCTCAAAAAGTTTCAATTCTTTTAGAATTTTGGATTTTGGACTTTGGATTAGGGATACTCAACCTGTAGTAAATGCCCTTATGGCTATGACATTTTTGGTTGGATTTCTCTTACATGCAGCCAAAAGCATTCCTAACTGATAAAGATTATTTTAGGGATACTCATCCTATTAAGCTCTTAATACATTAACTGTTACTGGGACAGTAAGAACATTGTACGGATTTGATCAATAAATAGATCAATATTTTTTCAGATAAAATTCACATAACAGTAAATTCATAATTTTATCCATTTTAAAATGTACAATTCTGTGGTTTTTAGTACATTCACAGTGCTGTACATCCACTGTCTAATTGCAGAACATTTTCATCATTCCAAAAAGAAATCCAAATCCATTAAGCAGTCACATCTTATTTCCCCACCCCTAATCCAGTCCTTGGCAACCACTAATTTCTCTGTCTTTATAGATTTGCCTATTCTGGACATTGCATATAAGTGGAATCATGTAATATGTGGCCTTTTGTGCCTGGCTTTTTACAATTAGCATAACATTTCCAAAGTTTATTCATGATGTCACATCTATTCAACTTACAGTGATTTGACTTATGATTTTTCACTTTACAATGGTGGGAAAGTGATATGCATTCAGTAGAAACTGTACTTCAAGGTAAGGTAGGCTAAACTATAATATTCTGTAGGTTAGGTATATTAAATGCATTTTGGACTCAGGAGGTAGCTCTACCATAAGATGAGAAGCATCTGTGTTTATACCTTTTAGGGCTGAAGAATCTATTATAAGGATACATCAGATCTGGTTTAGTCATTTATCAGTTGATGGACATTTGGGTTGTTTCTACTTTGGGGGCTATTAAAAATGAGGCTGCTATGAGCCCTGTGTACAAGTTTTTGTTTGAACATATGTTTTCAATGATCTTGGGAATCTAGGAATGTAATTGCTGGGTTGTATAGCAATGCTATGTTTAATTTTTTGAGGGACAGCCAAGCTATTTTCTGAAGCAGTTTTATTATCTTAGATTCCTACCAACAATGTATGAAGATTCCGATTGCTTCACATCCTCACCAACACTTATTTCCTTTTTTAAATTTTAGCCATTCTAGTGGGTGTCAAGTGGTATCTCACTGTAGTTTTGGTTGGCATTTCCCTATGTCTAAGGATGTTGAACATTGTTCTCAAGTGCAATATGAACATTTGCACATTTTCTTTGGAGAGATGTCAATTCTAGTCATTCACTGAATTTTAAATTGGGTTGTCTTTTTCTAACTGAATTTTAGGGTTTTTGTGTTTTGTTTTGTTTTGTTTTGTTTTGTTTTACATTCTGGATGCTAAACCCAATATGTGATTTTCCAGTGTTTTGTCTCATTCTGGTTTTTGCCTTTTCACTTTCTTAATATTTTCTTTTGGTGCACTGAAGTTTTCAATTTTGATGAAGTTCATCGAATTTTATATAATTTTCTTTCTGTGACTTGTGCTTTTGATGTCACATTTAAGAAATCCAAGGTAGTGAGGTTTTATACCTATGTTTTTTCCTAAGAGTTTTATAATTGTAACTCTTATATGTAGGTCTTTGATCAATTTTGAGTTACTTTTTGTATCAGGTATACAGTTGAGAGACAAATTAATCCTTTTTCACATAGATATTCAGTTGCCTCAGCACTATTTGTCTTTTTATTTGTTTTGTTTTATTTTATTTGAAACAAGGTCTTGCTCTGTTACGTAGGCTGGAATGTAGTGGTGTGACACTGTAGTCTCAACCTTTTGGGCTGAAGCAATCCTCCCACCTTGGCCTCCCACAGTGCTGAGATTACAGGTGTGAGTCACTGTACTCAAGCCCATTTATTGAAAAGAATATTCTTCCCCATTGAATGGTCTTGGCACCTTTGTTGAAAAAGAATTGACCAGAGATGTATAGGTATAATTCTGGACTCTCAGTCTCATCCCATTCATACATGAGGCTAATGTTATACCAATACCTCACTGTTTTCATGACTGTAGCTCTGTAGTTAAGTTTTGAAATCAGAAAATATGAGGTTTTCCTCTCAATATTGTTTTAGCTATTTTGTGTCCCTTAAAATTCCACTTAAATTTTAGGATCAGCCTGTTCATTTCTGCAAAGAAAGAAAATCTTACTGGAATTTTGATAGGTGCTATGATCTGAATGTTTTTGTCTTCCTCTTCACCCACCCTCCACTCCACTCCACCTCCCCTGCAATTCATTTCTTGAAATTCTAACCTCCAAATGATTATATTCAGAGATGGGGCCTTTGGGAGACAATTAGGCCATGAAGTCTTTGTCCTTGTGACTGTTATTGGTGCTTTTACAAAAGAAACCTCCCAGAGCTAGCTCTTCCTTTCCACTGAGGACACCACAAGAAGGCACCATCTATGAGCCAGAAAGTTAGCCCTCACCAGACATTGAATGTGCCTTGATTTTAGACTTCTCACTCTCCAGAACGATGAGAAATAAATTTCTGTTGTTTATTGGTGACCCAGTTTATGGTATTTTGTTATAGCAGCTCATATGAACTAAGAAAACAGACATTGCATTAAATCTGTAGGTTGGTTTGGATAGTATTCCCATGTTAACAATATTGTTTTCCAATCTATGAACACAGGATGTCTCTCCATCTATTTAGGTACTTTTAATTTCTTTCAACAACACTTTATAGTTTTAATGTACAAGTCTTATGTTTCCTTAATGAAATTTATTCCTAAGTATATCATTCTTTTTGATATTAGTGCAAATGGAATTATTTTCTTAATTTTATTTCCAGATTGTTCATTGCTAGACTATAAAAATACTATTGATTTTGTATATTGGTGCAAAAGTAATTGCAGTTTTTACATTGTTGAAATTCACCCTTTGATATTGGAATGCTATTCTTAAATAAATGTGGCTATGTTCTTATTACTTGTTATTTATTTTATATTTATTTTAGACTATGAAAATGATGGTAGACAAAAAACGAATTTGAATGATCTTAAATACTATTTAGTATTTCTTTTAGGGAATATCTACTAGTGACTAAATCTTTTTATTGCTGTTTATATGGGAATATCTTAATTTCTCCTTCATTTTTGGGGAACAGTTTTTCCAGATATAGAATTCTTGGTTGATAATTTTTTTTCTCTCTTTCAGTGTTTTGAATGTATCTTCCCACTGCCTCTGGCCTCCATTGTTTCTGACAAAAAATCAGCTATTCATCTTATTAACAACTACAAATGGTGAGTTGCTTCTCTTTTGTTGCTTTCAATAGTCTCTTCTTGTCTTGATTATACAGTTTGATTATACTGTGTCTCAGAGTGGATCTCTTTGAATTAATTCTACCTGGAGTTTGTTGATCTTTTTGGTTGTGTAGATTAACATTATCATCAAAATTGGGAAATTCTCAGCCATCATTTCGTTAAATATTTCTTCTATCTCCCTCTCTTCTCTCCTGGGATTCCCATTAGCATATGTTAGTTTGCTTGATGATGTTCCACAGTTTTCTTAGGCTGTTCACATTTCTTTTCTTCTTTTTTTCCTTTTTGTACCTCAGACTGGATTGTCTTAATTACCTTATCTTTAAATGTATTGATTCTTTCCTTTGTCTGCTCACATATGCTTTTGAGTGTATCTAGTGAATTTTTTATCTTGATTATTGTGCTTTTCAACTCCAGAATTTCTATTTGGCTCCTTTTTATAATTTCTATCCCTTGCTGACATTCTCTCTTTGGTAATACGTCATTCTGATGTTGTTGTTGCTTTTTTATTCTGTACATGATTTCTTTTGGCTCTTTGAGCATGTTTAGAATAGTTTATTTAAAGTTGTGATCCAGTAAGTCCAACATTTAGGCTTCCTCAGGAACTACTGATTGCTCTTCTTCCTGTGTATGAGCCATACTTTCTTGTTTATTTGCATGCCTCATAATTTTTGCTTTGATTGTTGAAAACTGGACATTTTAGACATTACAATGTGGCAACTCTGGAAATCAGATTCCCCTCCCTTCCAGAGGTTTTTTTTTATTATTTTAATTGTTGCTTGGTGTACTAGTTGTTGTTTGTTTAATGAGGTATCTGAAATAATTTTGTAAAATCTGCATTTTCTGTCTTTGTAACTACTGAAGTCTCTGTTCTGTTAGTTTAATAGTCAGCTAGTGCTTGAGCAAAGGTTTTCTTAAATGTCTGCAACAGACCAGGTGAAGTGGTTTATGCCTGTAATCTTGGCATTTGGGAGGCCACAGTGGGAGGATTGCTTGAGTTCAGGAGTTCAAGACCAGCCTGGGCAACACAGTGAGACCCTGTCTCTACAAAACAAACAAGCAAAAAACAAAAATAGCCAGGAATGGGGGTACATGCCTATAATCCCAGCTATGCAGGAGGCTGAGGTAAGAGAATCAGTTGAGCCTAGAATTTGAGGCTGCAGTGAGCTATGAATGCTCCACTACACTCAAGCTTGAGCAAAACAGTGAGACCTTATTTCAAAAGAGAGAGAGAAACAGAGAGAAAGAGAGAGAGAGAGGTCTGAAACAAACAAAATAAATAAATCTTCTGGTCTTTGAAACTGGGCTTTGTCTGTGTATTGGAGGATACCCTGAGCACTCAGCCAGGCAGCTGACAACACTGCCTTAGCCTTTACTTCCTACTTATGCCGCATCTGAAGGTCAGCCAGAGGTGGGTGCTTAGGACTGCCTCAGGTCTTTCCTGAGCATATGACTAGCCTTGGGCATGCATATGGTTTTCTAGATTCTCAGGAAAGTGTCAGAACTTTTCAAAACCTTTATTTATCAAAGCATTTTATTTCCCGCTTGGTTTTGGTTAGTCTGTTGTTTGCCCCAGCTGTTAGTAATGACAAAATATAGAAGAATAAGGGAAGGTCCTTTGCCCTAAGGAGGTCACAATACTTAGGATGAATGGAAGCTCTTAACAAAATAACCTGCTTCTACATAGCAGTAGAATATTATACCCTTCCTTCTTGTCTATCTTACTTTCTGCCCTACTCTCTCTTCCTTCCCCCATCCTCGTTCCCCTCCTTTCTTCTCTCCTTCCACTAATGTAAGATGTGCTAGGCACAGCCTACACAATAAAAATCAAACACTAACCAAAACAGACTTGGTTTTTACTCTGAAGAGACTTATAATCTAGGGTCATGAATTGGATCATTAAAGAAAAAAAAAAAAAAAAAAAACACTTGGCCAGGCGCAGTGGCTCACGCCTGTAATCCCAGCACTTTGGGAGGCCAAGGCAGGTAGATCATCTGAGGTCAGGAGTTCAAGACCAGCCTGACCAACATGGCAAAACCTCGTCTCTATTAAAAATAAAAAAATTAGCCGAGCATGTTGGTGCACGCCTGTAGTCCCAGCTACTTGGGAGACTGAGGCAGGAGAATCGCTTGAACCCAGGAGGTGGAGGTTGCAGTGAGCCAAGATTGCACCATTGCACTCCAGCCTGGGTGACAGAAAAAGACTCCATATCAAAATGAAAACAAAAACAAAGAAACAAAAAAAGCAATGTGGGTTAAGAGAGGGAAATAAGAGTGATCCAAGAGAATAAGTAAGGGGAGTGTTCAGGAGGAAGAACCAGGAGATATGCAAAGGCCGTGGGGAGGAGCAAACTTGAGGTGGGCAATGGAAAGCAGGCCGGGGTGCTGGGCGCTGAGAAGGAAGGGAGGCAATGGCACTAGGTGGGAGTGAAAAAGGAACAGTGCAGGTCTGTGCCATCCAGGGTCTTTTTTTTTTTTTTTTTTTTTTTTTGAGATGGAGTCTTGCTCTGTCGCCCAGGCTAGAGTGCAATGGCATGATCTTGGCTCACTGCAACCTCCACTTCCTGGGAATTCCAAGCAATTCTCCTGCCTCAACCTCCCGAGTAGCTGGCATTACAGGCACCTGCCATCATGCCCGGCTAATTTTTGTATTTTTATTAGAGACTGGGTTTTTGTTGGCCAGGCTGGTCTCAAACTCCTGACCTCAGGTGATCCACCCACCTCAGCCTCCCGAAGTGCTGGAATTACAGATCTGAGCTACCACACCCAGCCTCCATCCAGGGTCTTGAGGTACAGATTTGGACTTTACCCTGAAAGCAATGGAAGCTGTAATAATCATAATCCCCAGTGGGAGAGGGATGTCCACACTGATACTCTGAGATTCAAATGTGTCTCAGAATGTAACTTTTTCCCTATAATGTCAACTTACCTTGTACCTCCACTCCAGGGAAAAAAAACGAAACAAAACAAAACAAAAAAACCTCATCAGTTGTTTACAATTTAAAAGAATCTCTTTAAGGTTAATTCTTTGGAGCAAATATTTGGTCTTTTCAGAATGTGATCTCAGTTTATTCTGGATTTTTCTCAGCCCATCTTCAGCCCTTCTCCTTGCGACGACCTAGCTAGTCATTGTGGTAGTTGTTTGTTTGTTTGCTTGTTTGTTGTAATTGGGTTTCTGTTTCACCCTGGCATGATGGGACAGGCACATCCAATGGGCTTCTCCTTCTTGTGTCACCCCTTGCTCTCACCAGCCTCTCCAGAGATGTTTCCCATCCCTGGTCCCTGGTGGCTGGTACCTGCTGAGGAGAAGTTGGGCCCCATGGTTCCTGCCGGTCCTCACACTCTCCAGCCTCCTTTCTCTCCCTTCCCTCCCTGCCTCTGGTTGTGTGGCTGTGTGATCAGCCAAACTCTTCGGAGTTAAGGATGGGCCATCAGACAGTGGCCCCTGCATTCTGATCCAGTCATTTGGATGGGTTGCTTTGATGTACCCCATGCTCTCACCCATGCCAGGATAACTGCTTTGTCCCAGTCTGCCCAGGAATTTCCCAGTTTTAAAAGTGGAAGTTCCAAGCCTGGAAATCCCTGTGGGCTCAGGCTAATCAAATTTCTTTGTCTCTCAATACCTATTCCTCCTGTGGCCAGTGGCTGGAAGTCAGGTGGCCAGGGTTAGGAGTTACAGACTGAATCTACACTGCTCCCGATAAGGAAGTAAAATGGTCCACACTTAGCCGTAAGACTTCAACGTAGATTTCATTCCACCTTGCTGAGAATACAAAACAACCTCCTACCTTGTATATTTGCCAGAGAAGTGGTGATTCACAGTGTAAATGAATTTGATAAAAATAAATAAATAAATAAATAAATAAATCACATGCTTTAAAGTGTAGGGATTAAGTAGCTAAGCCTTATGCTGAAGTCAGAAGAAAAACAAGAATCTTAGGTCATGTATCTAAGTTTAAACAAATATCATCTAATGCTTATTTATTTGGATAACACTTTGGAGCAGCAGAAAAAATGTCAAATGTTATAGTTGCGGCATCAAAAACATATGTAAAGAAGCTGTTCCTAACCCACGCAGTTGATGGGAACTGCCCTTTCAGAAGGGGTACGGAAGAATGCCTTTGTGTGGCGGAGTTTTTATGTTCTTGACTTACCAGATCAAGGACAGATGTGAATGTATTTGCAACTTCATAACCAACAGGGAGTATTGCAACCTAAAGCAGCTGGGGAAGAAAGCCACGTATAACACAGCGTTCTGTCTAGAAACTGACTTTTATTTTAATAGGCAAACTGGGAGCCATGGAGGGTGTGTATTTTGATTCACTGGGAGAAACATGGTTCAGAGGTGTAAGGTAGGGGCATCTTGGAGTTTCTCCTGGTGTTAGGAGAAGCCTCTTTTTGTCCTTAGAGAGAGGTCCCTTTTCAAATTAGTGCCCAGCTGTGTTGTCTGGGCCCCAAACCTGGCAGGAATGCAATTTGGAGGTAGAATCTGGACACATGATTACTAAGTGCCAAGTCCTGTGCTGTGCTTTACATGTGTTATCTCATTTGATTTTCAGAATGATCTTTTGAGGAAGGTATTACAGGCCCTAGGCCCTTAACCAAAAATGCTAGGGGCCTCATGTGTTTTAAAATTGAACTTTCAGGCTGTGTGCGGTGGCTCACACCTGCAATCTCAATACTTTGGGAGGCCAAGGCAGGCGGATCACTTGAGCTCACGAGTTTGAGACCAGCCTGGACAACCTGACAAAATCTCATCTCTAAAAATAAAATAAAATAATAAAACTGACCCTTTGGCTTAAGAATAATATAATGGACTTTGGGGACCTGAGTCAGGGATACTGGGAAGAGTAAGGGATAAAAGACTACAAATTGGGTCCAGTGTATACTACTCAGGTAATGAGTGCATTAAAATCTCAGAAATCACTGCTAAAGAATGTATCCCTGTAACCAAAAGCCACATGTACCCCAAAAACTACTGAAATAAAAACAAAAGTTAAAAAAAAATGGACCTTTATCCAGTCTATCATTGGCACATATATACCATGGAATACTATGCAGCCATAAAAAAGGATGAGTTCACATCCTTTGCAGGGACATGGATAAAACTGGAAATCATTCTCAGCAAACTGACACAAGAACAGAAAACCAAACACCGCATGTTATCACTCGTAAGTGGGTGTTAAACAATGAGAACACATGGACACAGGGAGGGGAACATCACATACCGGGGCCTATTGTGGGTTGGGGGGCTAGGGGAAGGATAGCATGGATCATACATTATGTACCACCACCAGCCTTCCATAGGGTCTGCAGTAGTACTCTTTGATCAAACACATTCATGTTTTGTGTGAAACTATGAATATTTACGGTTGGTGGGACAAATAATTCTAATTTGCCTTATATCAATCAATTCAGGTCAGACTTCACCACTAAATGAGTTTTAGTGCCAAACTTATGAAAAAAAAAAAAAAAAAAGGAAGGCCTTTTCTGTTTTCAGAGCTTTTTGGATTTCAGAATGACAGGAAGGAATTTTGAACCTGTTTTATCATTAATGCCCATTCAACAGATAAGGAAACTGAAGTTGAATGTGTCCATTTACTGTATCTATCTTGTTGTCTTCTCATTTTCAGCAACTGTTGCAAGATTTACTCCATCTCTTTTGGGCCAATACTCAAGTCTTTTTGGAATCTTAGTTTAGCCACTCCAGGCTTTGGCTGGGCCCCTGCCAGTCCTTCTCCCTGGACTCATCAGCTGGCTGCTGTGGCTGAGTCTCGAGAGCTCAGCTGTGGCATGGGACTTGCCTTCCTCTCTCCCTTGATCTAAACATGCTTCTTTCTCATTGTCTCCTCGAAAAGGAATATCAACAGGCAAACAAAAGACAGAAATATGGTTCACTTTTACTAAAACGAAACACTCATGGGCTCCCCTGCCTGGGACTCCCACCGTGGGTTGGGAGCTGTTGCTGGTGTCTCCAGAACATTCTGCGTCTGTCAGACAGTAAATGTTTTGAAGGCAGCAGGGAAGAGCCTCTGCACAACTGCACACATATGTAAGAAGCACTTGCTTGCAGGTGGTTCAGAAAAGAAAGAAGTCAAATGGTCACAATAGAGCTGGGTGGGCCTTGCCGTGACTCTGTGAGGTGCACACGGGTACGCACAGGGAGGAAGTATTTGCAGGTGAGGCCCAGGTGAACTCTGCATGCAGACAGCAGGTGGTAAGATGGTGAGTTAGGTCCCTTCACTCATGGGAGGGAGTGTGGGTGTCTCTCTGAGAGTGAGGGGCTGACAGAGTCCACATCAGCTCCTGCTCAAAACCAGAAGCATCTGTGATTGCCGAGGCCCTCTCTTTCCTAATTTCTAGCCAAGGGGAAGTGAGTGGTCCAGAGCCAGGAGGTCAAAGCCATGAAGGAATTAGGTGGGTGTGCAGGGCA